>CAIGRF010007259.1:0-15371 GCA_903798235.1 Fraxinus ornus | reverse complement strand
CCGCAAATTTGATTATTAAAATTAGGGCAAAAGATGATGACGTGGCAATCCTAGTTAACGAAATTCAGGGCGCTACAGAGGTAATCCCTTTTGGGATCTGATCCTCTTGTCCAAGGCTCCCACGTTTTCCTACATGGTGGATGGTTCACCCATGTAGGGGTTTCTCCTCTGAAATGAGGTAATTTTTTTTTGGATCTGATTCTCTTCTTCGAGGCGCCCATGCTTCCCTACATGGTGAATGGTTAACCCATGTAGAGACTTTTCTAATGATGTTTAGCTTCTTCATGGGAGGCTTGTGCTTTAGATGTATTAAACAAAGCATACTTTTATTGAATCATTTCAAGATATTCACAAGGTTAGGAATGTTCCTCCAGCCGTAGAACCCATTCACTAGTAGTTTATTCTAAAATGCTCTATGTTCTACGGGCCAGGATGAATTCTCCTATCCAAGTCTTCTATCTAATAATTGCCAGGTCGTAGCATTTTCTTTACTCATCTTTGGTCATCCCTAACAGAAGCAATTCCATGTTTAGTAGGGAACTTCATGATAGGTGGTGAATGAAGGTGATAGCCCATAAATCCTTTGAGACGAGTCTACCTAGTACCCCATGGTAAGCTGACCTATTATCTACTACCAAAAATTTCATGAAGTTCAAAGCTATCTGGGATGGCTCTTCCATTCCCACAGCCAGGGTCATTTACTCCCTTGGGATGATACTATCACCAACAAAGTCGTACTAGAGGGTTGTGATGGGGATAATTCATGATCAACAATCATCTTATCGAAAGTGGCCCCGAAAAAGTGTTGATGGAGCTACCATTATCAACCAGTATCCGCTTTAACCCATTACGTCCCACAATGGCCCTCACTAGTGTACAACTCTTGGCATCTTCATGAGTAAATGCAATGGGAGGTAACTACCTTTGAGAACTACTCTCCACCGTGTAGCTAGTCATTGGATGGTCCTTGATTTCCCTAGCATAGTTCCCCCAACCTACTCCTCCATATATTGTGTCATTTTATGGATAAGAGCATCTTCTATGTTGGCTAGGGGGTTCCTATGTTGTCGTTGTGCCTTCCTCAACATTTCTCTATCATATTTTCTCTGACATGGGAATGGCTCTTGACAAGAAGATCAGACATCCTCTTGCCTAGGCCTTTGATCCTGCTTAGATGGGGGTATGTCCCTAGGGGGGCGATCATTTCTTTGGTTATTTTGGGCTATGTCTCTATAGTGTATTGTGTCGTGAATGTAGAAGTGATGATTCCTTGGTTCTGAACCCCGCCCTTAGCCTCTTCCTTCTTGGGTTCCCATTGTCCTAATCTGGTTTGCCTCATATTGGCTTCATGGGTCACTTCCTTGTAGGTCGTGTGGCACTTCATTCAATATGGCTGCGGCAAGTGCTTGCCCGAAATTAGGAACTTTATTTCTAGCTTGATAGCATTGGTTATCCATTAAGTGATAGTTGGGTCATCTTTCATGCTTTCTCTGCAGGGGTTGAAGATCCCCGCTGGCTCTATTTCGGTGATCAGTCAACTTCTCTTGATGATCTCACGTCTCATCATTTCTAGTAAGGTGTCATAGTTTGTGGGGTCTTAATTCTATATTTTCTCCAAAAGAGAGTGTTCATGTTTAGCCCACATTGTGGCGCGGAAAACGCCTCTTGGTCGGTGACTTGTACACAATACGTCATCTCGTTTGTAAAGCGGGCCAAAAAAACTCTTCAATGTCTCCCTAGGTTGTTACCTCATGTCTTGGAGGTGTTGGATAAGGAGCCCCTCTTTCCTTACTGACAACAAACAGTTTCAAGAACTCACTTTTGATCTCTGGCCAACTCCTAATACTTCTTGGAGATATCCTACTGTATTAAATTTCAGCTACCCCACTTAAAGTTAGATGGAAGGCTCTACATTTGACAGTAGGAGTGGCACCTATCAGTCTCATATATGTTTTGTAACTGTTCAAATGCTTAGCTGGGTCGCCTCTTCTATTATACTTTGGTATTTTTGGCAGCACATAGTGACTCGAGATAGGAGCATTTCTCAGTTCTTGTGAAAAGGACAAGTTTTCGTCATTGTCATCGAGTTTACAAGATCTTTGGGGTTCATCTGAATCTTCCTTCTCATCAACTTGATATCTGGGTAGATGATGAGATGGCCATGCCTGATCCCTTACCATTTTCTCCCTCTTGTGGCGCCTATTTCTAGCCGGTACGACTTTGCCTTTCCTCCGGTGGTTAGGTCACCGGAGGTGGTGGTTGTGGCCTGTTCCTAGGTGTGAGAGGTGGCTGAGATGGCTTATGCCTGGTTCTTGTGGGGCTCATTCTATCAATACATGCATAAATAGTGCCATCCAAAACTTATCAAAATCGGTGAAAAAAACTCCATAATAGGCCCTTAAAAAGCAAAGGCCTTGATTTTTCAGGAGCTTATGTTTAACTTCTGGCCCCTTAGAATCTCCCTCCCCCCTCCCGCCCTAAAAAATGGGGAAAAATTTATCATCTTCACATACCTGAAACTTTATAAAATAAAAAGCACCCATCAAACTGTTTGTGGTAATCTTAAAGCAATAGAAATAGAAATCCCACATAAGTATGAATACATAGCACCTAAACAAGTATTCAATTACTACAAGATAGTACTATAATTGAATCAACTATAAAAAAAATAAAGAAATGCAAATTACCCGTTATAGGAAATTTTTTGAAATATAGCAACTTTAGGAAATCATTATAGAAAACCCCAATAATAGCAAATTGTTACGCCTCACCACTGAAGCTTAAAGTTAAAGTGTCACATAGCAATCCAAGTGGGTAGAGAGTCAACAGAAAAGTCAACAAAAACCTAAGTGGTCAAATATAAAGAAATTATGCAAACTACCGAAGCTCGTACCGAGGCACTGCTTCAATGGACGAAGCACTACACTTGGGCTGAAACACTACCTAAAGAAATAAAGAAATGAGTTGAAGCTCTCTACTTAGAGAACCAGCTCCGAGGCTCTCAATTCATCCGAATTTCATGGAGTCGACAATGTCTTTTACAATATATTTGAGTATCTTTTAGAAGTGATTGATATAACATTTGTAATAGAGAATGTCATCATATCAACTTATTGTATAGGGAAGCTGGCCCTTTATCAATGTATTAATTATATGAATAGACAATGATGTGAAGCCTCAACTAAGAAAGATAAGGCTACATGGTTCTAATCCAATGGATACCACGTTGGTCAATGCAGTATAAATAGGTTCTCTTTGTAACTTAGAAGCGTTGGAAAAATTGGAATTTCGGATTCTTATTCACACATCTTGATCTCTCGAATATAGAATGAGCAAGAAATATTTACAAATACTTTACGAACATTTTCTTTTTTCATTACACACACTTGGTCGAGAAATATCTTAATACACAATCTTACAATTTACATGCACGATTGTTTTCTATCATTCCACATATTCGAGTGAGATCTTTAGTTAGTGGCTTTAGTTCTCAGTTGGTGATCATTTTTAGTGTGCTCATCTTTGTTTCACTTGCCAGATCTCAAACATCTTTGTCTTTCACCGTAAAGCACCTCCCGCGTTCAAGTCAGCCTCCTTTCTTACCGTTTCTCCTGTAAAAATGAGTCAAAATTTGCTTGACTTGGTGAGAGTGGGCCTGACATCTGTTGGCTCATTTTTTGGGGTCAACAGATTAGCGCCGTCTATGGGAAATCATACAATTAACCACAAGTCTCGTGGGGAGAAGTTGGTAAGAAATACCTTGGAAGGAATTTCCTAACCCTTGAAAATGGAGTGTTCTTGAAAAAAGAACTGTTGGAAAGTCTAAAGGATAACCATGTGAATTTTATACTTAATCCTTGAAGAAATGAATATTTGGTCAAGAGAAGTGTTTGTTGATATGAGCTCAAATAGTGAAAAAAAGACACCTCGAAGCACGAAGGAACACTCTGAAGAAGGGAAATCCTCACGGCCTGTCCTAGCTACTCGCCTAAGGCCTTACCAACATCATAGACGACGTGGGTCAAGAGGCGGAAGCAGGATAGCAGCAGGACTCACTAGAGAGGTCGCCACAATAGCTGCCAATATGAGAAACATAATCTAGCAGAACATGGCTATGCATGAGCTACTAATGAGCATGCAGGGTTGAGGAGGATACCAAATTCCTCCATACACGGCCCCAGGAAATGCATTCCAAGAACCTCTACAGTACTACCATGGGGAAAAAGAAGTTCAAAGCCAAATGGTAGGGTACCATCACAACAAGATGGGAGCTCCCAAGAAAGAGAGGTCAAAGTTGACATCTCAACTAACTATATCTTGGAAAGACCTCATGAGGCTCCATTCAATTTCCCTCCAAACTATGAGCTAGAAGACCTGCTTTAAAGGTCAGCAAGTGTCTTCGATAAGTGGAGCTCAGGGTTGCGTAGGAATAGACAGGCTTAACCTCCTCCTACACCTAGAAATAGGCAATATGAGCCTTTTCGGTTCGCGAGATAAGAAGAACTAGTTTACAATAAAGAACCTCAGATTTCTCTCCCTAGAAATAGGCGTGAGATGAGAGACCGGGCCAAAAGTGAAGCATGACCTTCCCATTCACTTTCGCAAACTCAATATAAGGAGGATGAGGGTTTTGATGAGCCATAGAGGTCCTGAAACCTTGACGATGATGATCATTCACCATTTTTGCAAGCCACTAAAAACTCCCCCATGCTAAACCACTTCACACTCCCCAAAATTCCAAAGTATGATGGGAGAGGCGACTCCACGAAACATCTCAACAGCTTCAAAACCCACATGAATCTGAAGGGAGCCCACCTAGCCATGAAGTGTAAAGCCATCCACTTGACTCAAAGTAGAATTGTCGAAATCTGGTACACTCGATTGCCAGAAGGAACCATCCGGAGCTAACCAGACTTCAAAAGGACATTCCCAAAGCGCCTCACCACCAGTATGGCGAAAGACCAATTCAATGCCTGTAAGACATGTGATAACAGTAGGGCAAGTCTCTTGAAAAGTTTCTTGTCCCACTTCACTGATGAGATGACCTACTGTGTAGAAGTAACAGAAAGGAAAGCTCTAACGGCCTTAAGGTGAGGTTTGGACATGAACTCTCTCTTTTAGAGAGATATGCAAAATAAGGATCCTACCACCTATGATACCCTATTGGAAATGATAAGGCGTGAAATCCTCAAAGAAGAATTGAGAGTTCAAATGAACAGGGCCAGCCAAAGACCCCCCCCTCCATAATTACAAAGGAAAAAAGGTCGTACCTCTCATTTGATGGATCACCAGACCCCTTTCAATCATTGACAAAAACTGGCAGCAGTGACGCTCAATGCAATACCAACTTAGCTTATGATGAAGTGAACCCTAGGACAGAAATGTATTAGAGTCGGCCATATCAGAGGTACCTTCAAAGAGGGAAGAGTAGAGGATGAAGCGCTTAACTTAGAAATAGGGACGAAGCCCCTATTTATTGTACGTATTATCACTGCTATAACCATCGTACGAAAGACTATTGGGACATCATGAGGCACCTCTAAGACACGAATCAGGGAAGAGGCAGGTGCCTTCGAAGAGATGCTCCTCCTAGACAGACTCAGCAGCCTAGGAATGTTGAGCCGAGTATCCCCAATAGGAACGATGCCCCATGGAGAAGGGACAACGATGTTGAAAGACCTAGAGACGGACAAAGATAAAGACGAAGCCCCCAAACAATTGATGGCCAGAAGTCCATCAGGGAAATTGATACAATCTTTGGAGGCCATACATTGGGGGAGAATTAAGGAATTCACAAAGAAATTATGTCAGGAAAGCGAAGGACCCTCCTATGACAAACTTCATAGTTAATCAAGCCCTTGTTGAAAGAACAATTCCATCGATCACCCTTACTCAAGAAGATGTAGCAGGTGTGCATTATCCACACTCTAACGTCCTAGTAGTGAGGCCATCGTGGCCTGTAATAGCCTGAAAAGAATGTTAGTGGATAATGGAAGCTTGGTCAACAACATTTTTGGACCGCTTTTGACAAGATGAACTTTGACCATGAGCCGACTCTAATGAGTTTCCCCTTGTACGGTTTCATGGGAGATAGCATCATCCTAAGGGATAAGATCTCTCTAGCAATAGAGATGGGGATTGCACCCTTGACTGTGCACCACTTCATGGAGTTTTTGATTGTTGATAATCACGGAGTATTAGGGAGGCCACCATGAAGGAACTCTGGGTTGTCACTTCCATTCATCATTTATGTATGAAATTTCCAATGGAGAATGAAATTTTAATGATTTAGGACGATTAACGAAGTGCAATGGAATGTTACTCGAACTCCCTAAGGAAAGTCGAACCAAGAAGTGTCAATGTGATCACTACATACAATGACATGGACGACATCCCTAAACAAGGAAAAACCCTGAACAAGAGGAAGACGTCGAAATGAAGGATGTCCCTGAAGAGGGGGCCATCCTTGGAGTTACACATAACTCTGAAGAAGAGGTTGTTTGTGAAGAACAGACCATCTCTGAAAAAGAGAGAGCTGCTGAGGAAGTAGTTTGGAGGAGTTGGATCCTCGCATCATTGATTGTGAGCCTCAGACAACACATATGGAAGAACTAGAGAGCTTTCCAGTAGACCCATATGACTCCTCCAAACAATTGTAGGTTGGAAAAAATCTGCCCATAGAAGCGAAGGAGGACCTGAAAAGCTTCTTACTGAAAAATCTTGATGTCTTTGATTGAAAGCATGGATACATGGTTGGTATTGACCCAAGGATCACTTGCCATCATTTGAAGATTAACCCAAAAGTCACGACACTCAGGCAAAAAAGAAGAGCTCTCGACCCAGAGAGATATGAGGCTCTCAAAGATGAAGTTAAGAAGCTGGTCAACAATGGATTCATCTTGGAGTCAATGTATTCTAAATGGGTCTCTAACCCAGTGTTGGTAAAAAAAAAACACGACGAAAAGTAGAGGGCTTGTGTGAATTTTTCAAACTTGAACCAAGCTTGTCCTAAGCATACCTTCCCACTTCCTAGGATAGACCAACTTGTAGATTTCACTGTCGGACACAAACTTCTTAGCTTCATGGACGCATATTTTGGATACAATCAATCCCAATGTTCCCAGCAGATGAAGAACATACTTCTTTCATCATATTATTGCTATATGGTAATGCCTTTCGGGTTGAAAAATGTCGGGGCCACCTACCAAAGACTTGTCAACAAAATGTTTCATTTTAAATCTTGAGGAGGTATTGGATGAAGCTCAATCCTTTAAAATGTTCCTTTAGTGGCACTTCTGAAAAGTTATTGGGCTACATCGTGAGCCAAAGAGGCATTAAAGCTAACCCTGAAAAGGTCAAAGCTTTAATCGACATGAGGTCACCTCAGAAATCGAAGGAGGTTCAAAGCCTCACCGGATATGTAACAACCATAAATCGCTTCGTCTGGCAACGGACAAGTGCCTGCCTTTCTTTAAAATTCTCAACGGAGAAAATAAGTTACAATGGATAGAGAAATGTGAGAAAGTCCTACCGGAGTTGAAGAAGTACTTAGGATAGGCTCCCCTCCTTTCCAAGCCAGGGCTAAACAGCCACTATAGTTATATTTGGTAGTAACCACTAATGCCATCAGTTCGATTTTGATAAGAGAGGAAAATGTTCACCACCTGGCTGTTTACTATGTGAGCAAAGCCAATACCCACTATCGAGACATGGAGAAGCTAACACTCTCCTTGGTGACAGTTTCTTGAAAGTTGAGACCATATTTCTAGGCTCACATTATTCTGTATTGAAAAATTTTCCCCACAAGCAAGTGCTGTAGAATTCAGTGAATTTGACATCATGTTTAAACCAAGGGATGCCATCAAGGGCATGCCTTTGCAAACTTTGTGGCTGAATTCACTCATATTCCAAAAATGGAAGAAGAGATGGAACCCGTCGAACCTCCAACATGGAGCCTTTTTGTGGATGGATCGTCCGAGAAAACAGGATCGGGAGAAGGTATGGTCCTTGTTAGTCTAGAAGGGCATAAGCTTACTTGTACTATACGGTTCGATTTCAAAGCTACCAATCATGCAGCGAAATATGAAGCCCTTTCTCGCTGGCCTTAGACTAGCCAGAGAAATGTAAGCAAAGACACTCACTATTAATAGTGATTCACAGCTGATAGTGAGTCAGGTACATGGCAATTTTTCAACTAGAGATAAGTTCATGGCTGCATACTTGAGATTGGTTATGGAATTCATGCCCTCTTTTGAAAGACTTGAGCTCGTACAAATCCCACACACGAAAAATATTCATGCCAACGCCCTATCAAAATTAGGGAGTAGCATAGATTCAAAACTACTCACTATAGTACCCATAGAGCATCTTCCTGGACCCTCCACCGCCACTAGCGAAGTGATAATATGGATCGAGGATAGTCCCTTATGGATAAAGCCAATTATATCTCTCCTCAAGGACCAAGTATTATCCCTAAAAAAGGAGGAGGCATAGAAGCTCAGAAGACGAGCTGCTCACTTTATCTTCTAGAATGATGTGCTATACAAACTGTTTGTAGGTTCTCACTACCCTTACTCCGATGGATTGGAGGAGAGCAAGCTAATTATGTACTCTGAGAAATTGATGAAGAGGTATGTGTGAACCACACAGGAGGATGGTCCTTGGCACAAAAAGTATTAAAGCAAGGATATTATTGGCCCACCTTGAAAAAGTATGCACAACGGTTTGTCAGAAAACGTAATAAATGCCAACGATTTGCAACTATTCAGAGGCAACCTTCCCAAGAGCTAAATATTGTATCTAGCCCCTGGCCATTTGCTAAATTGGAAATCAACCTCATAGGACCTATTCCTAGATGGAGATGAAATTCGAGCTTCACAATTATTGCTATTGATTATTTCACCAAATGGGTAGAGGCCACTTGCCAAAATTATTGAAGCCAACACTTCCAAATTCTTGTAGAAGAATATCATTTATAGATTCGGAATCTCCCATTCAATTATCTTGTATAATGGTCGACAATTTGACATCAAATGGAGAAGTAGAGGCTATCAACAAAACAATCAAATACACATTGAAAAGAAAGTTAGATGCCTTTAAGGGACTTGGGTCGATGAGCTACCTCAAGTCCTTTAGGCGATTAGAACTACAAGCATAACTGCCACTGAAGAAACTCCTTTCTCTATGGCCTATAAGGCAAAGTCTATGAGCCTAGTGGAAGTGGGTCTACCATCTTCTCATCGAATTCATTTCAATGAAATATCTAATGACGAGATACGGAGATTTGAGCTCGACCTCCTTGAATAAAGGAGGGATGACTCTCAGACAAATTGGCCATTTATCAACGAAAAATGACAAGATATTACAATGCAAAAGTAAAAAAAAAAAAAAAAAAAAAAAGAGGTCATTTTGTTTGAATAAGATTGTGCTCCAAATAGTATTTTTGTCTTCTAAAGAACATAAATCAGAACCCTTGGTCCCAATCGGAAGGGCCCCTATTTTATCAAGGAAGAGGTTTGGCTAGGAACCTACAAAATTGAAAATATGGATGGAAAGGCACAGCCTCATCCCTGTAATGTAGAACATCTACGAAAATATTATTAGCGATGATGTAAATACTTTGTATGTACAGTTTATGATTCAAGAAAAGCAAATTTTATCAAGCTTCTGCATAGATGAATCGTCCTTATGTAGAAAAGCATGAACACATAGACGAAGAGCTGGATCCTAAGGGCACCACTTCTAATTAGCGAAGTGCTGCACATACCTTTAACAACAGTTGTTAAGGAAGCCTCAGCGTGAGCGAGCCGCTCAACCCCATGCTCAAGAAACAAAGTTCGTAACATAAAAATTAAATTAAATTTGCATAGGTTCATTAAAAATAAAAAGTACCTCCTATTGAGAAAGTTCAAAGGGGAAAGCCTCTTTGTAAATGAGCCGTCCCTATGAAGAGAGCATAGGCACTCCAACGAGAAGCTGAGTCCCAAGAAGGACTACATCTGTAATCGCGAAGTATGACACATGCCTTTAACAAAAAAAGTTGCTAAGGAAGTCTCGGTATAGATGAACTACTCATGATATTGAAGTTCGATGCGCTTAAGTTTTGAACCTTATTAAGATACACAACCTTCTAAAACTTATGAAAAATTGCAAGTTTGGTTCTAATTGATGAAGTCCATGGTGCATGAATTTGTTATTATAAGTCTGAAGTGATTGAAGAACTTCAATTTGATTCTATTGTTTAAGTTTAATATGCATAAGTTCGATGAATTTGATGTTGTTGTACGTCTGATGTCATTATAAATTTGATGTCATCTTAAGTTTAATATTATTTGATAAAGTGGAAATGGTTCAAATTATATTAATGAGTACATCAGCATACATTGAGCAGAAGTAGTACATACAGAAAAGTAAATGACACAAGGTGTTAAGAAAATAACTTCATTCATTGATACAATATTTACACTTGGTGGGTCGAAACCATTTACATAGAAAAAGTATAAAAAAGAAAATAAATAGAAGACCGAAGCTCTGACCAGCTAGGAGAGGTGGAGCCACAAAAGGAACTATAGCATTGGGACCCACTTCTTCAGCTGCCTGTTCAGTTACATCATCTTCGATTTCAATAACTTGGCTTCCCTTTCTCGGAGTTTTGCGTTTATGCTACTCGTCATCTTCAAGGAATTCTGCTCTTAACTCCGAGGTGTTGATGTTTTGAATGTTCACCTCCATCTACTCCACCAGTCAGTGTAGACATACCTCCGCCAGCACTTCGCGAAGGTCTTGTATACCTCTGTCAAATGGAAGTTGGTATGGAAACTCTTCTCTGCATCACTGCCAGCAGTCTGAGCCTCTTGCCTGGCAGTCTCCACCTCTTTAGTCAGACGACCAACTTTGGAGTTCGACTACCCATCTGCCCTTTTAGAGCAACATTCTCTTTATTAGATTTCTCCAAGGCTTCAGCTGCTAGATGCTGATAGGCATCGGATGTCTACACTCGCTTCATAAGGGAGGCCACCTCACTCTGAGATAGGTGGACTCCTTCTTCAACTTCTTAATTTTTTCTAAGGTAGAAGTAAGCTTCATAGACTCCTCTACCTGCTTCTTCTTCAGAGCCTCCGCCTCAGCTTTGGCCTTGCTAGAAGCCTCCTCAACCTGGGAAGCTTTATTTACAAACTCTTTATTTTTATGCTGAAGGTTTTTAAAGAGGGCTCAGCCTCTATGGCCATACCTAAGGCCCTCCCTACCTGGCTCACCAACATTGAAAATACATCCACGACGTTATCGGTCTCCATGAAGTTCTGCCATCTCTCTATTTAATACTTATGAAAAGTAGATGTTACAGTCTGAACTTCTGGAGGAAGTAGGGAAAGAATTTCAGGAGCCAGCTCCTTGTCCCTAGTCTTGATGGTGAGCCTTTTTCTTTGAGGAGCCTCAGAAGCTGTGGAGTCATTTGCAGGCCTGGCCTTCTTAGCAGAGTCTTGCCTCTAGGGCTCCACGACAGCTGGCCTCTTCTGCCCCCAGAGGCCACAACTATTGATGCTGTAAAAGTAATATTTCCTCAGTTGGGACACTGGAGCGAGATCAAGAATGCCATTGGAAATACCCACCCAGTGGTAGAGAACCTCTATTTTCTCTTGTGCTCCTCTACAACTACTTTTTTCCCCTTATCCACCTAGAGAGGTCGCCCTTCCTCTTGATTGTCTACCTCTCGGGAGACCTTCTCAGCTTTGTCCCTCACCTGCTTGGCCACCATAGATGAGGGCTTCGACCCCTTTTTACCGAAGGTGGAGGTGGCAGCTAGTATAGTGGTCATATGAGAAGTAGGGTGCTTCATCTTCTCAAAAATTTCTATAAAGGCAAACAAAAGGGTCGACATAATGTAAAAACTGTTAAGTAAATTGGAAGCTAAGTGTAAAAAGAACGATGTTATACCCCTCTTGGACATCAGACAGAATTCTTCAAAAACTTTCTCAAAATTATCAAAATCTCGAAGTCTCATGATGAGGAGAGTCGTCGGTAGATCTAGATGAAAGTTTCCCAGTCAATCTCAGTTAAGTTGAAGCACTCTATCGACCCTACAAGACAACATAAAAATGTTAAGAATCAAATCTAGTTAGTCAAGGAAAACATAAGGCAAAAACGACACTCACTGGCTTTGGAGTAGGATGTTGGGATTTTGACGTGGGAGACGGTATCGCCCTTGCACTCTTGCCATTTTTCCCTAACCCAAAACCACATCTCCTTCCATCCTTTAATGGAGAAAGGTAGGCCCATGATAAAGGGAGAATGTAACCTCCACAGGCATAAGGAATACCATACCTTCGAATGCCTCTTACCCAAAAATGGAAAGTTGTTTGGAAGACGTGTAGGGGCATGTCCTCACCCATGGAAGTCTCCTTCCATAGGAAGTACACCCCCACCAATTGGGCCCAGACATTAGGGATAGCAAGGTAGTGGCTAGCTCGTACAACCTAAGAACAGCCCAAAAAATGGATGTAAAGGCAGGTGAAGTCCAGCATTTAGTAGGAACTCACTAATGACAATGCAACATTGCCTCGGAAGCAGGCTCGCTCATTAGGAGAAGGGGAGATGAGCTCTAAGTCGTAAGGGATCCTATATTTTTTCCTTAAGATTAGAAAAATGGGTCGGATCTATAATAGATGGGATTTTGGCTACCTCCTACTCTATATTGTTTATTTTCCTACCCTTCTCGAAAAGCAATGCACTTTGCTCTGCCTAAATGGCTCTAACTAGGTCAGGGGTATTGGTAATTTGCACTACCATCTCATCAGCTAACTCCTTTAGATCTATGTTCCCCCAGTAGACATAGAAAATGCCATGGATTAAAGTTTTTTAAGTTAGAATTCAAAAAATATTTATGAGTTTAGTTAGAGGGTGGTAATGATGAAACACCAGAAAAGTTATAGAGGTACTGAGAAAAGCAAGAAGAAAGGAAAAATAAATTGAGATAAAGAAAAGAGATAGGAAGATTCTCGAAGAAAAAACTTAAAGAAATTTGGAGTTTGAAGACTGTTAATGCTGAATTCGTGAAAAGCAAAATGGTTTTTCCCACAAGTGTTTGCCTTTTATAGGCAAGGCTTCTTAATTCTAGCCGTTGGATGTCGATTCGGGTCATCTGATCATTTATTTGAAGATTAAATCTGAGCTACTCATCACGTGTGCTGTTTCGTCTTCTACGACCCAGATCAGAGCATCTGCTTCACAAGCTCTCATGCACCTAAAGTTCACGAAGCATTTGGATGATAGCCATCATTACGTATTAAATACGACAATGGTTGCATGTATAGGAAGCTGAACCGCCTCAACTATCTTTTCTTGAAAACTCACCACGACAGAAAATCATTTAGGCACAATAATTAAGGATGCCTCATGTTCCTCAACCATGTTAAAATCGAGCTCCTCATAATTATCAATTATGAGGCCCAGTAAGGGCCAGACCCACCTCACCTCAACCAGTTCAGACAGCTTCGAACGTACAAAGGCACTTCGGAGAAAATGAGGTACATTTAAGTATACGAGGTCGGAGAACACAGCAGGAGGTTTGTACAAGTCTGGTACATTTGAAATTATAACTATAACATAAATGTTTATACTTAGATTTGGGAGACTACATATTGTGGTATGGTAAAAAAAAACCCTACTAAATTACATAAATAATCATGCCTACTGTTACGCTTCGTCACTGAGGCTCTAAGTCAAAGTACCACCTAGTAATCCACGTGGATAGAGAATCAACAGAAAAGTCAACAAAGACCCAAGTGGTCAAATACAAAGAAATTATAGACTGAAAACATTGCTTAAAGAAACAAAGAAAGGAGCTGAAGCTCTCCACTCAGAGGACCAGCTTCGTGGCTCTCAATTCATCCAAAGCTCATAAAGTCAACAATGTATTTTACAATATATTTGAGTATCTTTTAGAAGTGATTGATGTAACACTTGTAATAGATAATGTTAGCATGTCAGCTTATTGTGTAGGACGACTGACCCCTTATCAATATATTAATTGTATGAATAGACAATGAAGTGAAGCATCAACTAAGGAGATGATGCCACGTGGATCTGATCCAGCGGACACCACGTCGGCCAAGGCAGTAAAAATAGGTTTACTTTGTAACTTAGAAAGGCTTGGAAAATTTGGAATTTTGGATTCTTATTCTCACATCTTGAACTCTCGAATATGGGATGAGTAAGAAATATTTACAAATACTTTTTGAGCATTTTCATCTTCCATTACACACACTTGGTTGAGAAATACCTTAATACACAATCTTACAATTTACATACACAATTATTTTCTATCATTCCACATATTATAGTGAGATCTTTGGTTAGTGGCTTTGATTCTCGGTTGGTGATCATTTTTAGCGTGATCATCTTTGTTTCACCTGTCGGAGTTCGAACATCTTTGTCTCTCATCGTAAAGTACATCCCGTATTCAAGTCTGCCTCCTTTCTCACCGTTTCTGTGGTATAAATGTGTTGGAATTTGCTTAACTTGATCATAGTAGGCCCGACATCTGTTGGTTCATTTTTTGGGGTCAACAACAATTCTGGGAGAGAGATGAGCTACAACTACAAGTTTTTGGGTTGGGTGGGGTTAACTGCTTCATTAGTAAATTGTACCACTGTCACGATACGATTTATTCGTTGAACTTTAAAATGCTTTCAAGTGGTCATTGAACTTTAATACATTGCACTTCATCACTTACTAACCATATTTCATTAATTACTGAACTTAGACCTCTGTCATTTACTCACTAAACTTATACTTCCATCACACTTTACTCACTAAACCTATACTTCCATGCACGAAAACGGTGTCCTTCTTTCCACTTGAATTAATTTGTAATGAATCTAAAAATTATATTTTGTTAGTAATGATTAGTACTACTTCCTTCACATAAATATATGATTGTTTCTATTTTCAAACAGATTAAGAAAATGTAATTAATATAATTGAAAATCTAAAATTTTCTTACATTTTTTCTAATATACATCTACATTAGATAATGATTTAAATACGATTAATTTACTGTCGATAACAAGGCACGTTAAATAGGAGTTTATTAGAAAAATAGAAATATATCTATACTTTTAATAAGGAAAGTGACCTATAATTTGATATAGATGAAAAAGAAAACCAAGTTTATCTACAAATGAAGTCTTGACGCTAAATTGAAAATTTTATAGCATACTTTTTTTTTTTGTCTCATAACATCATTTTCTATTAATTTAATATACAGAACATAGATACACTTAAACATGACTAGTCAAAGCTCGTGCAATGCACGTGTTGTGATACTTTTGAAAGTTATGTTAGTTTCAAAATTAATGGGTATGTTAAATTAT
>CAIGRF010007240.1:23182-36254 GCA_903798235.1 Fraxinus ornus | reverse complement strand
GAGAGGGTGAGGGTGAGGGTGAGGGAGAGGATAAGTGAAAATGGTGTTTCCCAGTGTTTTCTGAAATCACCGTGTTTTCTACTGAAAATGGCCAAAACGTGGTTTTGGCTGTTTTGAGTTTTCAGCACAAATTTTTTTTTTGTTTTCCAAAATTCATTTTCAAGAATGAGGAGGAGAACACGTTTTGGGTGTTTTGAAAAATCGAAAATAAAAAACAATTTGAAAACAACAAAGAGAACAGGGCCTTAATGTTTCATTTATTGTATCTTAATTTTTTTTTTTAAACAGCCTTGTCCGTTTGCTCAAGCTAAATCAATCATCTTTGACTTTGAGCCTCATTCTTTCAAAATATATATTTTTTCTAAAATCATTTTTAACTACAAATTCTCCCAATAAAATAATTTCATACATAAATCCTAAATTTTTCCACGCATTCTCAAAAATCACTATAATAAAATCTATTTTTCGAAAAACTGGTGCTCAAACAAATGCTCAATAAATAGCAGTTTTGTTGGTCTTTCCAAAAATAAATTACTTCATTTACCACGAGGTCAAAAATATAAGTTTTTAAAAATTAACTATTTTTTTTATAGCCGTAGATGTTCGGGTCAGCTTGCGTGCACCTCGACTAATCCCACAGGGCCTTGAAATTTACAGTTGGTACTCACCGCAGTGGACCTGAGGGGACTCGAACTGGTGACCATTGGAGAGCAAATTCAAAGTCTAATCAATTGAGCAACCCCTCAGGATTTTTATTTGATAAATGTAATTTTTAAAAATTTTCAACCTAACTACGGGACTTGTGAAATCGATTCCACTTTTACTTCTTGAGTTGACCTAAATGTTTATTTAATCATATTTAAAAGTGATTTCGAAGAACTGTGCTCCCCTTTTTTTAAGAGCATGTTTGGAAAGTGTTTATAAATAATTAAAATTATAAATAAATAGTTTAATGGTGAATAAGTGAATAATATTTTTTGATCTTGTTACGTGCTGAAATAATTAGTGATCATCATGACTTCAAGTCAACCACAAAGGACCCATTGTATGTCAACGTGTCTTTGAATATTCGCACGTCGATCGTCTATTATGCATAGTTGAAATGAAAGATGCATTGACTGCCCCGTTTGATCTACATTATTATTTCATTAAAATGAAAAATCTGAACGTTATCGATCACATCAACATTTAAATTTAAATTTTATATCTCTTGTGTGAGCCCCAATAATGACTATATTTTTCATTCTCATTCTACAATAATTTGGCTAAAACATGGGCTAAAACTCCATTTAGCAACGCATACCAAAAAACAATGAGCTAAAAAGTAAAAACAATTAAAGGTCTCAACCACCAAAAGGTTTAAAGGTCTCGGACTAAACCTCAAATATGAACGAGAATATTAGTGCGAATTCTGACATAATCAACATATACTTCAGGATAATAAACCTACGTGTGCACACAACGAATTGTTCGATAAGTATCACAAAGCACAAATATCAACAATCTTGGGATTGGACCTAATGATATATACAACATAATGATAAAGGGATGTCAACTCGTAAAACATTCAAAAAGTTCCTAAAAGCCTAAACATATAGTCAAAAGTTTTCAAACTTTCACTCTCCAAAAAGGTCGCCTCGAAAACAAAAAAAAATAAGATCGAGACTCTCGAAAATTCAAATATTATTCAGTTAGGAAGTACTTTCCAACTAAAATAACATCGAAAAATTCCACCCATCTCCATTTGTACAGACATTTGAATCCTGAACACTCCCAAAATCTCTCGAAATTAGGAAGAACCTTACCAAAAATAGGGCACAGATTTTAACCATTCACTTTAAAAAAAAAAAAAAATTGTTTTTTGAGGTCGACGAACTTCTTGAAACGTGTGAATGTAAAATGACTTTAAGTATTTATAAACAATGTACAAACACGAACCAGACATAAACATAATTATTTACAAAACAGTTATAATAATTTTATTAAATTAGGGATGGCAATCGAACGATGCATTTCTCTCCATCCTCACCCTGCTTTATGAAAATTCCTGGAAAGCAAAGGCTACTAAAATATTCTCTTTTATAACTTCATATATATTTATTTTTCTTAAAATAAAATAAAACAAATAAGACATTACAAGTTTAGTCCATGATTGACAACCATTTTTACAAATTATATTTCTCTTAAACCCATTTTTACAAATTTTATTTTACAAGCAAGCGCTCATGTGGCGTGCAGTAATAAAGTGGATAAACAAGTCCGAGTTATTAATATCACGAGGAATGATTACTCAATTATACAATAGTTAAATTTAAATAAACAAAATACACAATAAATCTGAATTTTACAAATGATAAATAGAGCTTAAAATTCTAAAAAAAAAAATAACAAAAAGACCGTAGACATTAGGGCTGAATAAACGAAACTGTCAACCGTAAAATCGAACCAAAATCGTTTTTTTAAATTGTTGGTTTGAATCCACGTGGATCCGTCAACGTTTTGATTTTGAAACGAACCAAAAAGATTTGAAGTGGTTTTGTTTAGGTTTCAATTTTTGCAAACCGTTTCAAACCGTCATACTGCTTACAAAAAAAATCTTAAACAAAAGTAATCTAAATTTTATCCAACCCAATTAAAACCAAACACATCCTAATTAAAAAGGATGCATCCATTTTAGATATAACTCAATTAAAATCAATACATAAATAGATAAATATCCATCACAGCTAATTAGTTAAATGAAATCCAAATATTCATCACATTGGGTGAAATGTCGAGCAATTGCTGCCAAACCATATTTATCGATTGTCCATTACAATTGAGTAGACAATTAAACATAGATTTTAATTCAAACTTACAAACTTTTTTCTTCTAGTAATAATTTTCTCGAATTTCGGCTAAATTTTTAGGCCAGATTATCTAAATTTGCTTATTTTTTGGTAATTGTTTGCTATATTTTATTGGTAATTATGTTACTTTATTCTAATTTGTGTTGGACTCCCTTAAATTTTTACTGGACAACATTCACTACAAAAAAATATCTATATGGCGACAAAAAATGTTGTCGCATAAATAAAGATTTTATTGCAAAAATAATTTTGCGACAGCATTATGTTTGTTACAGGCATTGTCACGCTACATGAGTTACAGAATGTATATCGCGACAACTTTCGATCATCGTCGCATTAAAAAAACATGCAACATTATTCGTTTGACGGCAAAAGTATGTAATAGCAACAAGATATTTGTTGTCATAATATCGTCGCAATACATATATGTCGCAAAAAATCAAATGAGCGATAAGTTAGTTTGTCACAACGATTACTCCAATTAAGTTTTTGCGATAAAAATGGTTGTTGTTAATAATCTTTTTGCATCATTATTTGAGTATTGCTAATAATCCTTTTGTAACATTTTTTGTCGTTGCCATCAATGTTTTAGCAATATTCGTTGTGCACTGTCGTTAGTGTTTTAGAAACATTCATTGCATGTTGTCATTTCTACATTGTTTCATTCATATATATTATTTTACATATATAAAACTCATTCCACATTAGCCCCCGTTTGATTCCCATTAAAAATCTCATTCTCATTCTTCTATTCATTTTCAACCACACATTCTTCAATAAAATAATATTTTCCATCACGTCATTATCTTTTTCTTCTTTTTCAACCACATATTTTCCATTACATCAATAATTTTTCCTTATTTTTCAACCACACATTCTCCATCAATCTACTATTCCCAAATACATTCTTCCAAAATAATATCTATCAAACACACAAATTTATTTATACAATAAAAATGAGTAATAAATTCGTCATCTAACAGCAAAGAAGATAACAAATAAATTACTTACTGTTAATCTCAAAGTACAATAGATGGAACAAAAACATAAATTCTCAATCATTTTCTAGAGCCACATTTTGACGAGTCTAGTCATTGTACAACTAGCAGCATCTGCAAATGCAATAACTGCATTGAAAAGTATATCCTTCATAACATAAAAGAGTAGATAAATTGGCTCCTTAATGACTCACGACATGTTGCTTCTTCAACAGATTCATCAAGTTCCCAACCTCCCTGATCACACATTTTTATCTCGAAATCAGCACCATTTTGTGAACAATAAAAAGGTTAACACTTCCAAAAAGTAAAAAAATGAAGAAAATATACGAAAAAGAATCCCTTTTCCTCGAAAAAGAAGTTTTAATCCCTTTTATCTGAAAGGCTAGAGAATATACAATGAATCTCATTTCGAGTACTCACAAAAATACCCCAAATGATGTTGTCTGACCTATAGAATTGACAAGGTCAATTACCTTCAGAAACATCATTGCTTGACTTTTGTTTTAACTAATCACAAGAACCTCTAACTCCTCGTCTGTGCCTCCATTTTTACCATTCTTATATCTATATGGAATGCACCTGTAAAATTAATAGTATTAGAAAATACTTAACAGAAAAGGCTATCTTACCAATGTGTAGTGTATACAATTAAAAGAACAAGATAATGATATGATCCGAGACAGACAATCACTTGGTCGGGTCACGGAGTCCAAAACGAGGAAGTTAACATGCCAAATACCAAGTTACATGTTGGGCTCGGGAGCCAAGACCAAGTGGTTCACAGTAATTCGAGCAAGCGTCTTGGAGCTGAGGAAGAAGCCTATGCGATCGCATAGGGAAAAAGGCATGCGATTGCATGCCTATATACAAGACCAAAAGGCAGGCGTTCAACTTGATCTATGCGACCGCATAGTACATCCGGCTGGAGAAATTTTCATTTTTCTCGAGTTTCCTTATTTCATTAGAGTTTTGATTTGGATGGATATCTTATGTAATATTTTAGCATCAATTTCGTAGACTAGGGTTTTTATAGTTTCTTATAAATATATTTTATTATTTTTCATTGTGAGGAAACAACATTATTATGGAATTAATTTGAAAGGCTATATTGCTTTCTTTCTTTTGTTCTTCATGGAATAATCCTACCGAACTTATCGGGTTAATTCTCGTGGTGTTCAACCAATCAAGTGAAATTCGTTTATCGTTGTAATCACGGGGTCAAGGTATTTTCATAATTGCTTCGGTTTCTTGGTTCAATATTTTCGGGTTGAACTTTAATTCCGGGTTAGATTTCTTAAATCGTTTAATTAAAAGGTCAACATATCATATTGATTGTGTTGTGGTAACATATCATAATAATTATGTTGGTTGTTTAATTCATTGTTTTTCAAGTCAAATCCATAAACTTTGTTTGTTTGGACTTTCTTGGGTCGGATTCAATCTCCTGTGGATTCCGTAATCACCTTCGCTACGCGGGTTCACATCAGATTAGGAACAAAACAAAAGCCTTTATATTAACTTTTTTGTTGTTTTCATTCTTTAACATACCGAAGATTTCACTTGGAAAAGAAAAAAATATTCTTGAAAGTGTACTACTTAGGTGCAATTCTTAACGCGTTAACTACAAAACTCCACAAGTCAATACCCAAGCGGATCCTAAACATTGAGGGTAACATAAAAAAAAGGCAAAAAACATACCCTACAACAAGTCTTCGACCTATGTTGTACCAAACACACCACCTCTTTCTTTTAAGTAAAGAGTTACAGAAAACAGAAGGCTATTGAATCTAGTAGAGTAAATGACGCAAATGAAGGGGAGAGTATACGTTCTATATATATGAATTAGAACACATCAAAATAGACATTTGTACAACTATCAACTACTCACGTAGCATGCTCTGATTCATTGTCAAAAGTTTATTGGCATCTCGTAAAATATATCGAAGGTCATTAGATATATAGTTTACAACAATTAAGCACATTATCGAAGCTATCAGATCATGTGTGTGTGCACGGGCATGTTTGGAGGAGAGAGAAACACAAACCTCCACTACTTTGGGTTCCAGAAATTTTTCATGTGCCACCAGGGCAAAATCACTTTTATCCTGCATAAAAGCAAAAAATGGTTACACACTCCACTATAGCGTCCACCACGGAGGAGCATAAATGTCATATCACTAAGTCTCTAGTCATCAAGTGAAACACAACAGGTATTTGCTACCTTTCAGACTATGTTTTTCTCCATACTTCACCCCAATGTCACTACATTTCAATCCATCCAATGTCTGAATGCAAAGTTGAACCTGAAACAACTTCCCATTGAGTAAAATACAGAAACCAATACTTCCTGTTAAACATAATGAGGAAACAAAATCAGTGAAACGAGATGTAGAAAACAGAAATTGAAACAATTTTATTTTATGATAAACACAAAATCGAAACACCTGGAGCACACAAAGCAGAGCATCAATTTTTTTCTTTCCAAATAATCAGGATCTCTAGTTCCCTATTAAAACAATAAAAAAAATGGAAAAAAAATCAAGATCGTATTTCTTTCTTTCCAATTAATCATAATTTTTTAACTCAATGCTAAAACAATCAACCAAAATAAAAAAAAATGGTAAAATTCCAATATTGCTCAGGTATTTGATGGGGTTTTAAAAAGATAAAACCGACAAAATAATGAACTAACAAAATTTAAATTATTGTACTATATAAATAGCATGAAAAATGAAAAAGAAAAAAAGAACCATTCATCATCTGTTTTGATTCAGAGGCACATGTATGGGGCTTGATTTAGCCCATATTTGGTAGAGATTAAAATTAGATTTTTAGTAGATGTTGATAAAAATTGAAGAAATGTATAGTTGAAAAGTTGTGGGTTCATAAAATGTATGGTTAAGATTAATTATTGACTTCGACTTGAGATTTTAATTGGATTTTAATCCAAACCAAGCAGGGGAAGATTGACTGGATGTCGAGTCACAAGGGTTTGATTTAGTTGAGAGGGTCAGAAGGGATATGGACAATTGGACGAGATGTGTTTTTGTATGGAAAGTTTGACGAAATGATTTTCAAAATATTTCAATTCAGTCCTCAATTCATAAATAGTTTGTGATTTGGTCCACACTTCAAGTTGATTGTACATGTTTGATCTTTTTCACTCCAAAGTTCAAAATTTCAACGCTGATTCCGAAACTCGCAAAGATTTCCACATTGGTCACCAAATCTCCATATTCATCCAAAAATCGGTTCTCTTCAAGTTCTGGAAGTTTTCAAACTAATCTCCAAACGTTTTGTAAGTTACATTTTAGTCCTTCAACTTTTTTTTTATACCTTTCTTAGTGTAGTTTGTAATGGGTAATATAATTGTGATGTACTTCAAATAACTTCTATGATAACATGAGAGACCGCAACATGTGGATTAGCTTTGTGAAAGACCTACAACAATATTTTTTGTTATTGAAAAAATAAAAAATTCTTGTAGTGATTTTTTTCCTCCATCTCCAGAATTTTAGCAACAAATATTCATTGTTGCAAAGATAGACCTTATTGTGTTGCAAGATATAAAAGTTTGTCGCCAAATGTTTCCCACCAAAAAATATTTTGACACTTTGCTTTCAAAATGATTTTAGCGACAATCTTTATTATTTGTCGTCCCTTATGACATATTATGACAACTTTTTGTGTTGCCTTATATTTTTTTACTATTACAATTTTTGCAACAAACTTTAAAAACATGTCGTACTTAATCACATATTGCGACAACTTTTTGTATATCGCAATATATTTTGTCGCTAAATTACAATTTTGTTGTAGTGCTGCCAAACTACATAAAAGGTTTCCCAAGCTCTGGTTCACCACCTCGATCTGAGCATCTGTCTGGGGGTGGTAGGCGCTGCTAAAATTCAATTGCGTCCCCACCTTTTTCCATAAACTTCTCTAAAATTAACTCATGAACTTGGTGTCACGATCCGGAGAAATTGATTGAGGAAAACCATGTAAATGCACAATTTCTCTAAAGTAAAGATGGGCGATCCGAGTAACATCCATTGTTTTCCAGCAAGCTATAAAATGAACCATCTTAGAAAACCTGTCAACCACAACTAAAATAGAATCCAAGGCTTGTTGGGTACGGGGTAGTCCCAATACAAAATCCATACTGACATCAAACCAAGACGCTTCAGGTACTGGTAAAGGTGTGTAAAGGCCCGCATTTGTAAGAACTCCCTTGGACCTCTGACATACATAACAACGCGCTACATAATGAGCCACATCACTACTCAATTGGGGCCAATAATAGTTAGAGGAGACCAAAGCCAATGTCTTATCTCACCTGAAATTACCCATGTCATGAATTTCACTAATAGTCTGTTGCCTTAGTGAACAATCAGGAATTGTAATGCATGAAATAGATAGCCATTATGCAAAATAAAATCACGTCGTTGATTGTCAGTTACTTCCCGAATTATCTTCCCGTAGGAAGGGTCTCAGCATACATATCAGGAAATGCCTCAAATCTTTCTATGTTGGTGCTCATGGTGGTGATGAGTAATGTACGATGGTTCAATGCATTCGCAATACGATTCAAACTCCCAGCTTGGTGTCTTAGTGCAAACGTGAACTCTAGCAAGTACGCAACCCACTTGGCATGTCATCTACTCGGTTTGTGTTGACCATTGATGTACTTCAGGGCCTCATGATTAGTGATAAGAATGAACTCCCTCTGTATTAGGTAATGACGTCAATTCTTTAGAGACTGAACTATGGCATAAAACTCAAGATCATAGGTTGAATAATTCTTCTTTGATCCTAATAGCTTCTCACTAAAAAAGGCTAATGAACGCCCTTCTTGACTCAGAAAACCACCAATGCCAACCCAGATACATCACAGTTTACCTCAAAAACCTTTTCAAAGTTTGGAAGTGCCAAAGCTGGAGCCTCTGTCTGTCATCCTTTGCTTGACCAATTGAAAACTGGCCTCTGCCTCCTTAGACTGCAGTAGAAGGACGCCAATCCATGGAAACTTCTGACATCGTGCAAGGTCTTTGGCTTGGGCCATTTCAAGATTGCATCTATTTTTTTATTGATTTGCATGAACACTATTAGTAGACACAATGAAACCAAGAAAAGTTACTAGAACTTGATTCTACGAACTCTATTAAAATAATTTATCAAAATAGTAATTAATAAAATAATCTTGCCAAAAATAAAATGTATAGATCATGTTAAAAATATATACAACATAAATCGATTGGATTTAGAGCATAACACTTACATTTCTCGTGGTTTCACTGTTAATAAAAGTTACAACAATGTGAAGGCTGCTTGAATTAAAACATATCTCGAATCGGAACTCTAGAAAATAGTAATAATCTCCGGTGGATAAACACTTTATTGTGCATTGTTTATCCCATTTAATTATTATTGCATTATAGAAATCTTCATATTCTGTCAAGAAAATGCCCACATGTCTGTTAAAACTCTTACATGTTGAAATAAGTGGGTATGCTTGGACCGACCCATATGAACTCGTACCCAATTTAGGTCTGCTATCAACATGGACCGGCCTGTCTTAAAATATAACGTGGTCGTCTTTCGAAATTATAGATCGGATTGATCCATGAACCAAACAATATTGCGGGCTTGGCAGGTCCAACCTGTTTATTTTTCTCCGATTTATAAACTTTAATACAATTTAAAATCAAGTCGTGAATATTTCATTGATGTGTTTTGTGGATTATAACATTAGATTTTTGTGAAATATAAAAAGAATAAAAGTATAAATCATGAACTTAGGTGAAATAAGGTGTTTCCTTATTTTATTGCTACTTAATTAATCATAGATTATTAATGTTGATCCCCTTTATGTAATTAGTTTATTTAGCTTAAAAAATTTATAAGTCACGCGCCTTTTATGCCTAGACTCCTTTATTTGCGCCTAGGTCTGCATTAGTCTCGACTTTATTTTACATTTTAATATTTTTAATAAATTGGACAATCGAAACGATTCTCATGAATTGTCAAACTAGATAATCAAGCCCCACATGACCGTTGGTTAACTCATGAATAGCCATCAACCGAATTGAGCTGATTTCCTTTGTAGGTTGTTCCAAGCCTAAGCCACTCGAGCCATTTTGACAATACTAATCAAATTCTTAACTATAGTGATCAATAAGCATGTTAATGAAAAAAAAAAAAAATTTAAATTAATTGCTAAGTAAATTACTTATATTTAAAAGTAACCTTTAAATTAATGAAATTTTTATGTTGTTGTAAAAATAAGTAATTTTTTTTATACAAAGTCAACATATCTCAATAAATACAATAGAAATTATGGCTACACAAACTGCTGAGAACAATTCTACATTTGGTCCAAGACAAACTACACAAAAACCATTGGAGCAACTTACGTTCTTGAACTAATAACCAACTTTTGACTAACCTAACTACTTATGTCCCTCGGGCCCAACAAGGGGTTGTACATGAATATTCACTGACTACACTTTCAAATTATTAATGAGAGGAATTCAACTCACATAAATGACAAAAATGCCCCCAAAACCACACACAAAAGAAAAAGAATTGAAATTCTAATATCCAAACTTTCACTCTAAAAAAAACATGTTAGATTAACACATATTTCATGTTGGACATCTATTGGGCTTGGCCGGTCCAACCTTTCATCTTTTATTTTTCTCTGATTTATAAACTTTAATTTGATTTAATATTAAGTCGTGATTTATAAAAATAAATTTTTCGTTGACGTGTTTTGTTTATAACATTAAATTGTTTGTGAAATATAAAAGAATTACAACTGGAGTTTACCTGTAATAACAAATGCATTATTATACTTTAAATATATTCTAACTAAAGTTTGCGGAGAGATTGTGTGAAAAAAAATAAAAAAAATAAAAATTGTAAGGTGGGGGGGCAAGGTGGCAAGATCGAGCCTCGGGACTTATGAGCTTAGGTGTAATAAGATGTTTCCTTGTTTTTATATTATTTTAGATACTCAAAGATTATTAATGATAATTCATTTTTTGTAATTAGTTAAGAAGAATTAATGCTTTGTTGATATAATTCAAGTGTATTGGAAACAATTCTCTAAATCCATTATACATAGTGAAAGACTTTGCAACTAAATAAACTTTCTATCTTGATAAACTAAAATAAAAGATAACATCAAATTTCCTATCTTAATAATTGAAATAAAAGATAATATCAAAATAAACAAAATTAAAAATGATAACATCAAATTCCAATTCTACTTAATCGTAGTCTTTTGTCTTAAATTGGCTTTTAACTTTTTCCACGTTGCGTCGTTCCTCCCCGGCCGAAAAGAACTTGAATTTGACGAGGTATAATCCAAGTAGGCATCCAAAAGCTTTGCAACTGATAGAACTGTTCTTCGGTGATCCAAGTAGTATCACTAAGCGGACGATCTTTCGAGCGCACTAGAAACTTCCAGAAACCCCCATTATGGGAAGCAATAATCTAATCATCAAGCACCTCATCAACAATATCCTAAAGTGAAAATGTGGTGATGGTGTCCGAGGGGCGCGATTGAGGAGCTTGTCTTGTAGATATGTAAGAAGACAAAATGGGAAGCTCGAATATACCTCAATAAGTATATAAGTCAGCTATATTGAAAACGTGACTAATATTTAAATGCAATAGCAAATCAAGTAGATAAGCGTTAGTTCCAAGCGTTTTAATAATAGGGAAATTGCCATGTGGTCTACCACAAAGTTTTTTGGTAATATGTTTTGAAAAATGTTCATTTGCTAATTGTATCATAACAAAATCAACAATTTGAAACTCTTTATGCCTACGATGTAAGTCAACTGTCATGTTATAGAGATCATTGCTTAAAACGATTTTTCTTTTAATCTCATCATGCAAGTCACGAATATGATCAACTAAAGCTTGTGCAAGGACAGCAGAACGACAATTAAGAGGCAACGAAACTAGATCAAGGGGATGCCATGCGGTAAAACCCTAAACAACCTCAAAAGGGCTATGAACTGTAGACCTATTGACATAATTGTTGTAAGCAAACTCGGCAGTAGGCAATACTAAATCCCAATTACCCAGTTTTTCCAATTAAGCAATGAAACAGATTGCCTAGACTATGATTAACGACTTTAGTCCGATCATCCGTCTGAGAATGAAAAGTCGATGAGAACTTGAGGTTTGTCCCGAACAATTTCCACAGTGCTTTTCCAAAGCAAATAAAAAACTTAACATCACAATCAGAGACAATAGTTACCGAAAGCCTATACCTCTTTGAAAAATATCTTAGCGATATAAGATGCATCAGTAAACTTAAAACAAGGAATGAAACGGGCCCTCTTAGAGAATCTATCTACAACCACGAAAATGGAATCATGACCTCTAGCAGTTTTAGGTAACCCTAGAACAAAATCAATGAAGGTCACGCTAAGGAGTATGAGAAACAGAGAGAGGAGAATACATATCAGTGTTTTGACGTTGTGCCTTGCCCAATTGATAGGTATGACATTGAGACGCAATGCCAGCAACGCCCCTTTTCAAGGAAGGCCAATAAAATCTATTTTCGACCAAGGCAACAGTTTGCTCTCCATCGAAATGACCAGCAAGACCTCCTGCATATAGTTACCAAACAAGAAACTCACGAAGTGTGGTACGGAGGTTTGCTCCCATCTCACTTCATAATTCATGTAGTTCTCGATAGAAATTTGAGCACGTTGCAAGTATGTTGGGCTATTCCCAGTAATCCTAGTTGTCTTTCCAAGTCCTAATCATATGACAAGTATAAGTTCAATTATGCTAAATCTTTGGAGTGACACTTTATTTCATCGTATAAACAATATTAAAAAAAAAAAAATCAACTAATAAGTCACGCAAGGTAAGCATGCTTATACATTTCATAATATGAAGCTGTATGACTCGTACTCATACAGAAATATTTCATTTCATACCCAAGAACAATTGGAGAGTTGTCAAATAATGAGCGCTATGCGCCAATGATTCTTTATAACATTGTATGATGAAAATACTCCCCCCCCCCCCCCCCCCGCTCTCGCCACAACACCATCCAAACCACCACCGTCGCCCCATCACAATACCAACAACACCACAATAACCACTGCCACACTACATGCACCGCAACCATAGCCAACACTCCGAGCCACCTATCGATCATCGAAGTTCTGCCACCAACAAACGTAGCCAACACTC
>CAIGRF010007213.1:0-22255 GCA_903798235.1 Fraxinus ornus | reverse complement strand
ATTAGAGTACCGGGATGAAGGTCTCTAATTGTGTCATCAATTTGAATAAACGATGTTGAACGATCTAATCTGAGTGAGGGATTTCCAATGCTTCACTGCCTTAAATCACTGAATTTAATCTCATATTTTTTTGATATTAAGTTAATTGATCAACAATTCAACTCTCCCGCAAATTTAAGAGGACAATTCACCCCATTTTGGAACATTTGACAACTTTTCCATCTCCTCGTGGATTCAATACCCCAAAGCTACATTACAGCACCGCATAAATCTTTGGGTATATCAAGTAACCTCTCGAATAATACCACTAACACAAAAATTGTAAAAATTAACAGCATGTTTACTTTCCTATTAGATCTTAAAACTTTAATAGTTTTGTCTAGTTGATTTTTCAGCTTCAATTTTATATAAAATAAATTTTGAAAAACTTCCGGCTTCGCTCTTAAGTAGATAAATATAACAGAATTGAGAATAATCATCAATGAATGTAATAAAATATTTATTTCCACCAAGAGAAACATATCTTTTTAAATCACACGGATCAGAATTTATTAGACTTAAAAATGAAATAGTTCTATCAACCTTAGGAAATGATTTTCTAGCATATTTAGATTCAATACATGTTTAACATGTTGTATTGAAGAAATTATCGTTCTTAGGAATATTTCCCAAGCTCATTACTTTTTTAATAGAAGTTATATTATTATGTCCAAGTGTTGTAGCATGCCACATATTATAAGAATATAACAAATAAATAGAAGAGGTAGATGTTTTACTATTAATTATAGAAACATTGAGTTTAAACAGACTCTCATCTACGTACCATTTCCCCCCAAAAGAACCACCTTTTGAGAGTACAATTTTATCACTCTTAAATACAATTTTAAACTCCTTTTTGACTAAGACAAAATCATACACTAGATTTTTCCTAACATCAGGTACATAGAGAATATCCTTCAAACTAAGGACATTTCCAAAAATAAACCTAAAAGTTATGGTCCCTTTTCCCCTTGACCTCGGAGGAAGAAGCATTCCCCATGGACGACATTCACCATCACTAACACGAGTGAATGAAGAAAATGCACCTCTCATGTAGAAAATATGTTTGGCATCTCCGGAATATACCCACCAGTCTGTCATGTTACTCATTAGATTAACTTCAGACTATCGTAAAGAAGTTCTCATCCTCTACTACATGTGCCTGATTCTTTACATCTTTTCCTTTCATATTTCTACAATCATTTGCAAAATGATTTGGTTTACCACCCAAAAAAATGACCAACAACTTTATTTTTAAAATGGGGTTTAGATCGATTGTTCTTCTCTGCACATTTATTTTCCTTGTTTCTATCCTCAAAGTTTTGAACCTTGGCAAAATTTTCAACAAAATTAGCCTTAGTACTCAAATCTCGTCTCTCCCTACGTTCTACGATCATATTGTCTTCCTCAATTCTAATCATAATGATCAAATCATCTAAAGAAATCTCTTTTCTCTTATTCTTCAAACTGATTTTGTACTCTTTTCAAGCAGGGGACATTTTCTCAATAATCACAGACACTTGACAAATTTATACCCTTCAACAATAATTTAATGAATTATATTCTGTAATCTTGAACATACTAACTACAGTCCTAATATCATCAATTTTGAAATCAAGAAAATTTTCCACAACAAATTCTTTAGTTCTAATGTTTGTGTGAAATCTGCAAGCGTACGAGATCGTTGATTACGAGATCGTTGACAAGTAATACGTGATGAGTACGTGTATCATCCCACAGTGAATAAATTTCAATCAAGTGTACTAGTTTTTATTCAGATTCAAAGTAATTGAACAAAAGAAAATTGTGGTTAATAATTATTCTAAATTATTCTACGAAAGCTTGTAAAATTCAAGTTTTGTATTTGTATGGAATGAGTGTATTGGATTACGAATCCATCTATTATGATTTATTTTAATTCTCAATTACGTAACTAGTACCATTCATGCATTCTTGACAATCGATAAAATCCACACACACGTCTGTCGATTTTTGGAAATGTGTCTACACTTTAAATTTCAAGGAGATTCATATGATGCTATCATATTGAGATTATTTCGACATCTTCTAGATAGAGCCCTTGAATGATTGAACTCACAATCCATGGCCAGTATCACTATTTGGAATGACTTAGCTATAAAATCTTGCATAAAATTATTCCCACCAGCTAAGATAGCGAAGTTGAAGAATGACATATCCATTTCGACAGGGAGAAATCGAATCCTTTGATGACGCTTGGAACAGATTCAAGAACATGTTTCAGAAGTGTCCTCATCATGGCATCAGTAAAGGGCTCCAGATCTAATATTTTTTATGCAGATCTACTTCCATCTTACAAAAGTATGGTGGACTCATCATCAAATAGCTCCTTATCCACTAAGACAATTGATGAAGCACTGGAGTTGTTTTAGAGAGTTGCTACTACCACAGCCATGTGGGTTTTTGAGCGGGTTGTTCACAAGAAGATACCAGGAGTATAAGAGGTGGACACTTACAACATTATTTGCAAAAATTGACTCTTTGGTTCATAAGGTTGAGAGCATGTCACAGTCAGCCAATGCAGTACAGGCCAAGCAGCCAAGTTATGAAGAATGCGGGGAAGATCGTATTACAAGAGATTGTCCAATTCTTGCACAAGAAACAAAATGAGTGGATTATGTACAAAGGGGTCATCACCAACAAAATAACCTACATTCTGATACATAAAAATCCTATTGCACCTCTTGGTTATCAGTATCAGCAGCTTGAGAAGAGAATTCCACTAGAAGAGATGTTTGGCAAATTTATGGAAAAAGACAGATCACTACATAGAGGCAAATAATCAATTCTTGAAAAGAACTCCTTTTAAAATAAGAGTGTTGTAATCAAGAACCTGGAAACTCAGATTGGATAGATGGCACTTGTTATATCAAACAGAGCACCAGGTACCCTACCAAGCAATACTAAGACTAATCCCAAAGAGCGGGTAATGGCCATAAATATTTTGGAAAATGAAGTAATTGAGTATACATTTTTGAAAGTAATCACAACAAATAGTGGAGTACATCTACCTGATATTATAGTCAAAAGACCAGTTATAATTATGAACAAAGTACATACAACATATGAGAAACAAGTGGATAAGTCTAAACAATCAACTGAGAAAAAATTGAAAGGGAATTCAGACAATCCACAAGATAAGGCAGTTGATCCTATTAAAGAATATGTAGTTCCCATCCTATTCTCACAAAGGTTGAAGAAACACAAGCTAGACCAATAGTTTGTGATATTTCTAGATGTGCTAAAGAAACTCCACATCAATATCCCGTTCATAGATGCGATAATGCAGATTTTCTAGCTATGCAAGATTTTTGAAGGAAAGAAAGTTTCTGGAATTTGAAATTGTAGCACTGATAGAGGAGAGCAGTGTAAGATCACTAAATAAACTGTCTCCCAAACTCAAGGATCCATGAAGTTTCACTTTATCTATTTCAATTGGAGAAGCTGGTTCTTTTAATTCTTTATGTGATACATGCACAAGTATTAACTTAATGTCTATTTGTATATAGGAATTTGAGACTATGAGAAGCAAAAGAAACAACGTGGTTATTACAACTGGCCAATAAAAGCTTCAAATATCCAAGAGGTAAGGTTAATGATATACTCATCAAAGCTGACAAATTGATATTTCTGGCAGACTTCATTGTTCTAGACATAGAAGAAGATAGAGATATTTCAATAATCTAGGGGCTACCATTTCTAGCAGCCGGTCAAACTTTGATTCCTCTTCGTTTTTCCTCATTTTCTCGTTAGTCTCGACTTTGTTGAGCTCATAAGTCATCAAGGTGCTATAAAGCTCTTCCAAAAGATATGAGTTGATATCTTTGGTATTTTCTATCAACATCCTTAATGGGTTTCGTTCTTCCGATAGTTACCTGAGCATTTTACTTACAAGTTCATCGTTAGTAAGTTTTTTATCAAATCCTTTGAGGTCATTAACAATATCGATGAAGCGAGTAATCGTGTCAACTTTAACCAAGAGATTAATTTTAGTTTCCTTTACTTTACTAGTACCAACATGAGTAACTTGCCATATGCGGAATCACACTAAACTCATTTTATCTAAGGTGCAATAAAGTAGATTTTTGGCTTTAGCATTCAAAGATAATTTTCTTTTATCATCTTTATCATATTCCTCTCTAGATTTTGGAATGGTTTGATCGGGTAGGCCATCAATTTTAATAGTCTTGGAAGGCACATAAGGACCATATTCAATAACTTCTCATATATCATAATCTATTGATTGAATGATCTATATCATCATCTTATCTTTCCAATAATTATAATGTGTGCCATCAAAGAAAGGATGATAGTTAGTAGAATGCCTCTCAAGATTTTAAAGATTGTAGTTAGCCATTGCTCAAGATTGTGGAATCTTAATTTATAAAATGAGCACCTAGCTCTGATACCAATTGATAGCCCAATAATGGGGAAGTGAATGGGTTATTTAAAACTTTTTCAAAAAATTAATATAAATACAAGAAAGTAAGGACTAAATAGATAAACTCAAATATCAATTGCAAATGTAAATACAACAAGCAAAAGAGAGAGATGATGCAAACGATATAATTATGAAGGTTCGGTCCAAAGCAATGATCTACGTCTTTCGTTATCAAGCTCTCCAACACGAGCAAAGCCTTTTCGTTATGTTGATTGACTTATGGTGCAATCCAACCATTTATAATGTTTCCAGTGACTTACAACCAAGGAGCACCGATCCTTATACAAAGTTGAGCTTTACAGGACTTTAACAAAACCCAAACATTTAATAAGAAAGTGATTTTACAATTTGAGACTTCTCTATTAATAAATGTATGATCAAATTAAGTACCAAAAGAGAAATATGATAACACTTTAATAAATAACAATGAATGAAGCTCAAGTTTTAGATGAGAAAAACTTTGATGAGTAAAATGTTCTTAAAAGTTAATTCATTCAAAAGTTTTTTAAAGTAAATGATTTGAAAAAGATAAATTATAATTTTGCTCAAGAATATCTCACATAAAGGCTCTTAAAAGTGTTGTCTTGAATATAAAGTGAAGAGATATTTATAGCAGTCAAAACGCCGATATTTTTGACCAACCAGACGACCCAACTGAACATCCGCATACTAAACCTGATGACTAAACTAGCCGTTGTGTGTCAGAAATCAGAACGGTTAAAAATTTGACCTGTTGGACGAACCAAATTTCTGCTAGGACAGAATTTTTGTGGATTTTTCTTTTCTTAATTATTTTAATAAGTGCAGGCTTTTAAAGAACATATTCACTTTACTTTTCAAAATGAGGGTTATTGGTAAAAGATTTAAAAATCAAGTGAAGATTTTTTATCACATCGAAAATAATTTTTATGCGAGCATTTTTATGAATAATTTATCTCGTGCATAAAAAATTAACTTATGAGCTTTCAATGATTCATTGCTAAGGATTAAAGCATTTTACCTTTACATATGGATTCAAAGCATCCAAGTCTAATATCTTCAATAAGTGATTGTTTCGACGTGAATGCTTTGAGTGATTTGAAGTGATTGCTCGGTTTCCATCTCGATTTTCTTTGATTATAAATTGCGAGTCTTTTGGTAGCAATTTGTTTGTCTTCAATTGATCAATTTTAGCCTCAATATCTATGAATACTTGAATTCAATTGTTAGAGATAAAACAATTTGTTTGTTATAATCAAAACATGAGATCAACCATAGGTCAACATAAGCTACTTTAATGGATTGTAAAAGATCTCAACCCAAAGATCCCAAGTGTTTTCCCTTTCAAAGAAAGACAGAGACTCACTTTGAATAGATCAAAACCAATAGTTTCATATGTGAAGAAGACAAACGGAAGTAGAGAAGAAAACCCTAGCCTCTTACTTAGAAAGAAAACGTATGGAATGAATGAAAATAACATAAAGGGTTATATTTATACAAATCAAGATAGTTATTGATCTCAGATTGAGATCAACGATCTAGAGCAACTAGCACTTTCGCAAATCACTTTACGACTAAAGTCGCTTATCAGAAATGCGTCTTTATCCTTACTAATGGGCTCAGGTTGTAAGCCAATTGATGAAATTATCAGGCAATAATATTCCTCACCAACTGAGCCTAATTTGGCCCATTATCACCATAGCCCATGGAGAAAGTTTGGCATCAGAGCCCAACATTTTCCACCTTGATGCCAATGGAGTTACAAGATAAAATAATTGAATAGACACTTCAATCCAGCAACTCTATAGTATACAACCATCAACCGATCAATTATGAGATATGGATATGTGTCAATCTCAATTATCGATCATATCTTTTATCCCACTATTAAGTCAATATAGGTCGAAAACTTCTTTTCGACTTATGAGTTCACCTTGACCAATGATTTCATTATCAACTTAATTGGATAAAATGTAGATCATAATCTCTTACTATCTAAGAGTGACGAATTCTCTATTGATCATTCACAACCTTCATATGATTCTTGACATACCCGAACGATGCCGTATTAGCGACCCTTGACAGAGCAACATCCGACATCACCAAAGCATGACTGTCCTCATATAAGGCACTATGATTAGAGTGACGAATTCTCTATTGATCATTCACAACCTTCATATGATTCTTGACATACCCGAACGATGTTGTATTAGCCACCCTTGGTAGAGCAACATTCAACATTACCAAAGTATGACTGTCCTCATATAAGGCACTCTGATGACCTCAAGCCAAGGACTAATTCTACTATCGAACATTAGAGATTAACCACTAACACTCAGATAGTTATCCACGTAGAATCTCCCAGCGGGCCTCATATGTTTTGTTCTATAACAAAACATCTACGTGTTCATTCAAGTGTCACCACACTTTAGCTTGTGAGATCAGCTAATTACTTCACAAGTAAGAAATGCCACACGCGATGTTCTATCCATAATAACGATATCCGAATCGTTATTACATACGACCACGGACTAATTAAGATTCAGTCATATGTAATTTGTATCTCACAATCACAACTCCTTGTGATTAACTAATCACCAAGACTAGAACATATAGATTCTATTATTTAATTTATATTAATTTAATTAAATAATAGATATTGCTATAATTACGCATCCATTCTATATATATTAAAAGTGTTTATGTCCAAAGTTGATTAAACCTAGAGCATAACACTTACAGTTTGATGCACACTTATTGTGCAATATTAGCTAATTGCCCACTACATTTCCTCGTGGAACGTGACAAAGATCGTGTTATTGGTCAATTTTCAACTGAAACTTAGTAGTTACTATAGGAAGATAAACTTTTTATGTAGTATGTATGGAGATAGACAAAAGAAGTTAGGAAAATTCCAATCTTTTGATAGATATTCGAGATATAGTTATTTGCCCACATTTTAATTACCTATTATTATGCAACAAAGTTCCAAATTGTGGAATCTTGACAGTTTGGATTCTATAAATTTATTTTTTGGCAAACTTGACCATGTGTATGCTGTTATTTTATGAATCTATGTTCTTTCTACGATTGTTTACCTCAATTATTGAACATATTTACTTGTGTTACTAAATTCCGTGTTAGTTCTTCAATTTAATATCAAATGTTTCTTCAATTTAGTTATTCACTTGAAAAAATCTCTAAATTACCATTGCTTCATGGGGACTCAGAGGACCATCCCAAAATTATTTGCCCCCATACGTTATATACCTTAAAGGATAAAATTTCACATCGAATAAAGATAAATTAAATTATAAGAGTTTGGATTACTCCTCTTAATAAGATTGACATTTTAAGATGAAACTTTAAGTCTTAATATGATATCAGAACCCATTAAACTCCAATGAGGAATTCGATCCGATTAAGACTAAAAAAATGAGCACCTCAAACGAGCCACAATTTTACTCATCTTAATAAGGTTAGCCTTTTAAGATGGAACGTGCTGTAGGTTGACCCAAATTCTAGTGGGTATTAGAGTCTAAATTGGAGTGGTATTGAATAGATCAAAATTATGGATCGGAGGAAAAGTCGTCGTATTTTTGCTAGCCTGCGCTAGCTAGATGCTCGAGCGAGCCTGGAAGAAAACAACCCAAGACTTGGTCGTTATCCTAGAACTGCCCTATCACTCGCCTCTCACCCACCTGTCACTCGAGAGATAGGCTTGTCCGACCCAAGCCCATTTTCATTCTGAGGAGCAGAATCATTCAACTCATGTAGAGTTGGAAATTGGTTCAGAGAAATAATTAGAGGCTGCAGAACAGTCTACTACAAATCAGTCCAATTTGAGGTTGACATACAATAATATCTTACCCACACCACCAGCACCACAGTATTCTATAGCTAAGGATAGACCTCGCAAACAGACCAGATCTCTACAGAAGTATGAGAAAACAGACTTGTTAGCTTATGCATTGAGTGTGACTAAAGATATTGATTTTAATGAGGAGCCTACTACATATTCAAAGGCAGTCAATTGCACTGATTCTAGCAGATGGATGATTACTATGCAAGAGGAGATGGAGTCATTAAGTAAAAATAGCACTTGGGACTTGGTGAAATTACCTAAAGGTAAAAAGGTGGTTCATTGTAAATGGGTGTTCAAAAGAAAGGAAGGTACATCAGGGACTAAAGATGCTAGATAAAGGTTAGATTGGTGGCAAAAGGTTACAGTCAGATTTCGAGTGTTGATTTTACAGATGTTTTCTCATCAGTTGTAAAGCATAGTTCTATTCGGGCTTTACTTGGAGTGGTGGCTAAGAATGATTTGGGGCTTGAGCAAATGATGTCAAGATAACATTCATACATGGAGAACTTGAGAAGAGCATTTACATGCAACAACCAAAGGGGTACATAGCTTTAGAGAAGGAAAACTATGTGTACTTGTTGAATAAATCATTGTATGGATTAAAGCAGTCACTGAGGCAGTGATATAAGAGGTTTGACTCATTCATGACTACTAATGGTTTTGATAGATGTAATTATGATAGTTGTGTGTATTTCAGAAAGAAAAGTGGGATCAACTACATATTTTTTATTATATGTTGATGATATGCTCATAACAGCCAATGATAAAGTAGAGGTCAGAAAAGTAAAATTACAATTCAGCAAGGAGTTTGACATGAAGGATTTGGGTGCAGCGAACAAGATTTTTAGAATGGAAATCTTAAGGGATATAAAGCCTGGCAGATTGTATTTGAGTCAGAAGAGGTACTTGAGAATGTGTTTGAAAGATTCAATATGGTTAATGCGAAGGCTGCCAGTACTCCATTGGTTGCCCACTTTAAATTATCATCTAACTTGTGTTCTCAGTCAGATGAAGACATTGATTACATGTCTCGGGTTCTTTATTCCAGTGTATTTGCTTATGTATACTATGGTTTGTATAAGACCTAATTTGGCATATAAAGTTACTAGATACATGACAAATCCTAGCAAGGAACATTGGAAAGCAGTGTAGTGGATTTTCAGATACTTAAGGGGCTCTTCTAATGATTATTTACATTTTGGCAGAAATTCAAATGGAGTCATTGGGTATGTGGATTCAGATTATGTAGGGGATCTTGATAAGAGGAGATCACTTATAGGGTATGTGTTTATCCTTGGAAGTTGTGCTATCAGCTGGAAAGTTACTTTGTAAAGGTGGCTTTATATACAACAGAAAGAGAATACATGGCCATTACAAAGGCTATGTGGCTGAGATGATTGATTGGTGAAATCAGTGAAGACTTGTAGATATCTACATTATTCTGTGATAGTCAGAATACAATTTTCTTGACTAGGGATACGATGTTTTACAAAAGGACTAAGCACAATGATGTGAGTTATTATTTTGTGTGTGATGTGATTGCTCATGGTAATATTATTGTAAGCAATGTTGATACCAATGATAATTCTACTGATATGATGACAAAACCACTTCATATTGCTAAGTTTGAATATTACTTGAACTCAGTGGGTGTTTGTCACTGATTTAGTCCATTGGGTTTTGTTTGGAAGAGGAGGAGTGGTGTTTATTGATAGAGTTGTGACTTGGAATTCCTTGTGTTGGAATTTGGTTCAAGATGGAGATTTACTGTGGTTTGACCCAAATTCTAGTGGCTATTGGAGTCTAAATTGGAGTGGTCTTGAAGAGATCAAAATAATAAACCGACCGAAGGAAAAAAGTTGCCGCATTTTCGCTAACCTGGCGCTAGCTGGACGCCCGAGCAAGCCCGAAAGAAAACAACCCGAGACTTGGGTCGCCGTCTGGCGCTGCCCTATCGCTCGTATCTCGCCCGCCTATCACTCAAGCGATAGGCTTGTCCAGCCCAAGCCCCTTTTTTTATGCGGTTTTGGACTCCTATTCTTCCACAACTTGTTCTCTAGGGTTTATATATATATGGTATGACTTGTATAGAGAAAAAAACACAAGAAAAACATTCTCATTATATTCTCTACATATTCAACAACATATTGAGAGATTGAGAGCTTAGATTTCAATCGAGAATATTGAAATCTTGATATTGTAAACACAAAACTATTGATTATAGTGGATTGTTCTCCTTTGCCCGTGATTTTTTCCCGAATTGGGTTTCTACGTAAATTCTTGTGTTCTTATTTTCTTCTTCACTATTTCATTATTGTCATTATCTTACGATCTGTTTCATAACAGAACGGGAGTCGTTAAACATGTAGAGTTAGATTCCATGTACTTAAGGACCTTTGGAAGATAATTATAGTGTCTTCTTGTTTTATTGGTACCAACATTAGTATCTACATTATCTAAGTTTATGATGAACCTGATATATTCCAATTTCCAAGTTGTTCACTTGTAAGATTTCAAATTATTCTTTCTTTCAAGGGATATGGTTGGTATATCATTTTTTGTATGTGTATAGTTAATCTCTTTTTTCATGTGTATAGTTAGTTAGTTAGTTTACTTCATCCAGCTGGTAATTAGTTAGTATAGCCGGCACTTTCTTATAGCATTTTTCTGTCCATTTATACAAGCATTGTAAATCCATTTGATGATTGTATCTTTCTGATGAAATAAACAAGTCAGGGCAATTTCCCTCTTTCTACTCTGTTATGGTATCAGAGCAATATAGCTTTGTCCATCACCTTCATTGATTCTATTCTTTTTCTTCTACTTTTGATTTTCGTTCACCATGGAATCATCACATCTAGAAAACAATTCTGGTTTGAGGTTGTCCATCAGCAAAACCGCCATTGATGAACCTTCCAGTCCATATTTTTTGCATCATTTGGACAACCTCGGTTTAGTGCTTGTTTCTCAGCAACTCACAGGAGATAATTGTGCCTCTTGGAGTCGTGCGATGACGATTGCATTATCAGTTAAAAACAAGCTTTCCTTTATTGATGGATCTATTGAGAGACCAGAAGCTCCTAAGTCTGATCTGGTTAATGCATGGATCCGGAATAACAATATGGTAATATCTTGGATTCTTAATTCAATCTCGAAAGACATCTCAGCCAGCGTGATCTATGCAAGTACTGCATATGAAATCTGGAATGACCTTAAGGAGAGATACCAGCAGACCAATGTATCGAGAATCTTCAAGTTGAGGAAGGAATTGATGAACCTCATTCGAGATCAGAACACTGTCAGTGTGTATTTCACTAAACTCAAAACCATATGGGAAGACATGAGTAATTTTCAACCCAATTGCAGGTGTGGAAAATGTACCTGTGAAGGTGTTGAGGAACTGAATAACCACTATTAGATAGAATACATTATGTCATTCCTTATGGGGCTGTATGGCTAAATTTTCTCAAGCTAGGGGTCAAATTTTACTGATGGATCCTTTACCTCCTATTAACAAAGTCTTTGCACTAATTTCTCAAGAGGAAAATCAAAGGAAAATTAATGCACAATCCATTGGAATTGACTCAACTGGAGCCAGTGCTTTTGCTTTTGAAACCGATAACTCAAAGAGTGCTACCAGTTTTCACAACAACTTTTCAAGAGCCAACACTTCCCATTTCAAAAAGAAGGAACGACCATACTGTACTCATTGCAAATACCATGGACATTCAGTGGATTAATGTTATAAGATCCATGGATATCCACCTGATTATAAACCAAGGACTAGAGAAAGTTTCCACAATTCTTCCGCTTCTAATTCTGTTAATCATTTTTCTGCCTCTATTCCTCAACAGGATGCTAGTAAACAAATGGATCAACAGCCTGGTATTGGAATTTTTGTGCAAAATTTGAACTCCAATCAATATCAACAGCGCATGTCAATGTTGTCAACTCACTTAGCTTCAAATGCAAACTGCACCTCAAATAATCAGGAGAACAATGGCTCTTCAGGTATATACCATTGTATATCAATCAATCCTACTTTAACATCAAATAATCTGTGGATGACTCAGGAGCCACCAAACATGTGTGCTGCATTACTGACGCCTTTGTGAGCTTGAGAACTGTTAGTAATTCAAGCATCATCTTACCTGATCACACATGTATTCCAGTCAGTCTTTGTGGAAATATCAGACTTAGTCCAAAATTGATATTGTATGATGTTTTGTTTGTACCTCAATTCAAGTTCAATTTGTTATCCATGAGTGCAATAACTAGTGGATCTCAACTTACCTTGAGCTTCTTTCATGATCAGTTTATTCAAGAGGGTGCAACCAGGAAGATGATTGGTAGGGGTGACAGAGTTCAGGATTTATACATACTTGATACCAGAAAAATTGATTCAGATTTTAATGCATTTGTTGGTATTGTATCTGCCCATAGATGGCACAATAGACTTGGTCACTTGTCATTTAAGAGGTTGGATGTATTGAAGGATCAATTATTGTGTGACTTTACCAAATTAAATTTGAACATTCCTTGCTATATATGTCCTCTTGCTAAGCAAAGAAGATTATCTTTTGAATCAAACAATAATTTGTCTAGCAAAACCTTTGATCTGGTACATTGTGACATATGGGGACCCTATCATGTTCCATCTTATTCAGGCTATAGATTTTTTCTGACCTTGGTTGATGATTGTTCAAGGTTTACATGGGTGTATATGTTAAAACATAAGTCTGATGCTATAGATGTTTTTACAGTGATTTTTTTACTATGGTGGCTACACAATATAATGCTTATATTAAGAAGTTTAGATTAGATAATGCCAGTGAATTGTCATTCAAAGAATTTTTTTGCTGAAAAGGGAGAGATACATTAGCTTAGTTGTGTTGCAAGACTACAACAAAATTTTGTAGTTGAACGAAAACACCAGCACCTTTGAAATGTGGATCATGCCTTATTTTTTCAATCTAGAGTGCCTATTAATTTTAGTCTGAATGTGTAATGACAGCAGCCTACCTCATCAACAGGACTCCATCCCCTCTTTTGCAACACAAAAACAACTTATGAGATACTTCATGGTAGTCCTGCCACTTACTCTATCCTCAGAGTTTTTGGGTACCTAGCATTTGCCTCCACACTCACAGCTCACATGAATAAATTCCAACCCAGAGCAAGGCCTTGTATGTTTTTGGGATATCCCCCTGGCATCAGAGGCTACAAGCTTCTTGATGTCACTTCAAAACAAATTTTATCTCAAGAGATGTTGTGTTCCATGATGATGTCTTTCCTTTTCATACCATTGTAGAAGCAGACAAAATGTTAGATCCCTTTCCTGATTTAGTCTTACCAACCCCTTTATTATCCATTCATCATGATGACACAATGCAACCAGATAATCCTTTTCATCAAGATAAATCTTCTCCTCATAATTCTCAGTATTTTGTACCTCATGTTCCTTTACTTGATATTTTCCCTTCTGAATCTCTAGTTGCTCTCCCACATAATGATATCATCCTTCGAAAATCCCAGAGAGCTTCAAGACCTCCTACATATCTCAAAGACTTTCATTGTAATCTTATTTCACATTCTGATCACTCCAACAAACTTCTCCTTCATCATATTGGAAATTTTCTTTCATATGACAACCTATCCATTCCTTATAAACACTTTGTATTGAATGTCTCCTCCCAATTTGAACTACACTTCTTTCACCAAGCCATCTAGCTCCTTCATTGGCGTGAGGCTATGAAGCTTGAACTTGATGCTATGGAATCGAATCACACCTGGTCTATTGTTCTCTTGCCTGCTGGGAAACATTTAGTGGGTTGTAGGTGGATTTAAAAAAAATAAATACAAGTCTGATGGTTCACTAGAAAGGCACAAAGCATGTCTTGTAGCTAAAGGATCCAAATAATAAGAAGGTTTGATTATTTTGACACCTTTTCTCCAGTAGCAAAGGCTGTGACTGTCAAATTAATCTTGCTGTTGCAGCCCATCATGGTTGGCATTTGTTCTAGCTAGATGTAAACAATGCTTTCCTCAATGCTGACTTGTTTAATGAAGTTTACATGGACCTTCCCCTTGGGTATGAGCTCCAAAAACCTATTAGAAAGGGGAGAGACTAGTCTGTAAATTGCACAAGTCTATACACGGGCTCAATCAGGCTTCCAGATAATGGAATTCTAAGTTCACTTGTGCTCTCATTTATCATGGTTTCACTCAATCAAAGGATGATTACTCTGTATTCATGAAAGGCTCTGGTGATTCATTTGTTGCACTACTAATTTATGTAGATGACAATGTGATCACTGGACCTAATATTCAGCACATGAACTCCTTGAAATCTTTCCTACACTCACAGTTTAAACTCAAGGACTTGGGCTGTTTGAAGTATTTTCTTGGAATTGAGATTGCACGTTCTACCTCAGGCATTGTTATTTCACAAAAACAGTACACCTTACAGCTGCTTGAGGATGCTGGTTATCTAGATTGTAAACCCGTAAGTAGCCCCATGGATCTAAAGATAACCCTCAGCTTACATAGTGGTGATGTTGTCTGATACTTCCCATTATAGGAGGTTGATTGAAAGATTGATATACTTAACTCTTTCACGACCAGATATAACCTTTGCTGTGCACAAATTAAGCTAATACTTGTCTCAACCCAAGCTACCACATCTTAAGGCAATCATCCATCATCTTCTTCGTTACTTGAAAGGGACTCCTGGCCAAGGTCTCCTTTTTCCATCCCAAACTGCTTCTTCTGATGGTCTCCAACTAGCCTTATTAAAGTTTGAGCATTCTCTGATGCGGATTGGGGTTCTTACAATGACACTCGTAAATCAACAACTGGTTTCTGCATTTTCATTGGTGACTCTATGGTTTCTTGGAAATCTAAAAGGCAACCCACTATATCTCGCTCATGAGCTGAAGCCGAATATAGAGCTCTTGCCGCCACAGCTAGAGAAATCATTTGGATTAATCAATTGTTAACAGATTTTCAAACTAATGTTGCTCCTCCAGCTATCATCTACTGTGACAATCATGCAGCGATTTCTACCAATCCCATTTTTCATGAGTGGACAAAGCATATTGAAATCGATTGTCATTTCATTCGCGATAAAATTGTTGCTGGAGTAGTTAAACTTCTTCCAATACGTTCACAACATCAATTGGTAGATGCTTTTACTAAACCATTACCTGCTTCAGCTCTTAATCCTTTGTTAGTCAAGACGTGTATGAAGAACATATACCACACATCTTGAGGGGGAGTATTAGAGCCATATCATTTTTTGCATGTGCACAGTTAATCTCTTTTTGCATGTGTATAGTTACTTAGTTTGGTTGTTTGTTAATTAGTTAGTTAGTTTACTTCATCCAGCTGGTAATTAGTTAGTATAGCCGGCACTTTCTTCTAGCATTTTTCTGTCTATTTATACAAGCATTGTAAATCCATTTGATGATTATATCTTTCTGATGAAATAAACAAGTCAGGGCAATTTCCTCTTTCTACTCTGTTAGTGGTTGCATAAGTTTTGAATGAGCACGAGGATATTTCATGGGTTCAAATTGTCTCCAGATTTTTATTAATAGTTATAGTATGCCTTCTGTAATTTTTTATATGATTAGGATCTAGGTGCACGCGGCCTTTAATTTCATATTTTTTCATACGTTTGATTTAACAATTGAATTCGTCAGTTTTGAACATCGTGCACGAATTTCTTCGTGTCACTTCTATTGTATCTTCTTTCTCAGACAAGTATCCTTGTGCTGGTATTATTCTCTATTTCACTATCTCATCCTCGTCTCACTTATGAGCTTGAGAAGAAAGGATCACCCGGAATACGAGACAATGGGATGCGCACTGGGTATACCTGATAATGTCAATTCTCTTTTTTTTCTTCCTTGCAATTCAGCTGTTTGGCTGGTGAGAGTGTACATCTCTATGATGAAGTTCAACAACTTGAAAAAGTTCTTGATAATGAACATGTAAGAAAAATTTACATAGCACGACATATTATCGACAAATACATAGCTCCAGGTTCAATCACACATTTATGTTGAATTTTGTGGTATCACGTATCTTATAGAATACTTCATTCTGCGATTCTTGATGATTACAAGGTGTCTTTACCATGTCCAGGCTTGTTTTCCATGAACTGTTCACTTTGTCCTCTTTAGGTTTCCGTCTTGCTTATTTTTCTACACGTGCAATAGTCGAGATGAACATTTCTCACCGTTGTTGGTAAGAAATTCGAGCTACTCTTGATTTAGCACACCCTGATCTCTTCAAAAATGCAGTAAACGAGTTGATGCAGTTGATGGAAATGGTTAAGTATATTTTCTGGATATTCAAATTCAAACATGCTTGAGTTCTTTAAACTGATTAGGCTCTTCCTCTCAACACTCATGATATGCGCAGAACTTTAACTAAACTTCTTTCTTGCCTTCGCGAATGTTCTTTTTTGATTTGTAAAAATTTGGTGAACGATTATTGGTCATCGGCATTCTTCATGAAGCTGAAAGAGGAGGCCAATATGAGAAGTGTCAACCATGAGCTAGATGATGTTGGGGTTGGAATTGGAATTTCTTGCATAGGTTGAGTTCTGTTCATTGTGCTAATGACCCTTTGCGTGAACATAGTCCAAGCAAGCCAGATTCTAATAGTTGTGATTATGACCTACAATGAGGGAACACTTAGGAAACCTTTGGTGCATTTTTGTGAAAATTTCTATGTTAGTGCTCAAGTTCGAAGAGGTATCAAGATTGGTTTACTTTCAATTTTTGATAACAGATCTCAACTCTTCAGTAAATAGTTACAGAGAGACAGGGCAAAGATATACAACTAATATCAAAATTTGCAGCTGTGATGTGGTAAATGCTTCTATACCAAAGTTGATTATGATCCTTTATAATTCATGCTACCAAACAGGCCATTAGACTTCTTGAAATGAGGTGGATCGTTGTCTAGAGCAAAGGTTGTTCAAACTTGATGGAACGTTCAGCATTAGAAAAGGTAATCTAGGTACAATTTTGGATTTTATAGATTTTAGAGGCTTAACATTTCCCAGCAAGAATTTGAGTAACAAATTGTAATTTTTTTGTAAATGTACACAGAAATATTTGCTACAGGGGCCCCTCCTCAAAAGGCAATGAAATGTTAAATTGAAATACTCGTGTTGCTCTACTTAAGAACTTATTATCATTTAGGTGTGTTTGATTGCATTTATTTTCAAGAAAAATGTCAGTTTTTACTTAAATTCCTACTTTGAAGTGTGCGATTGTTATTTTTTTTTTATTAAGAATATATCTAATTTTCCTTTTTAAAAATGGGTAATTATATTACCACTACAAATTTTAATTACTACACCACATTATAATCTCACCACAATTAAAATATATTTTTTTAATAAATACGCCACAATAAATTTACAATTATACTCCTAGGTCAATAAAAACAAAAAATTCAAAAAAACATAATACATTATTGTGGTGTACTTATCACCAATATTAATCCTCATTTTCTCAACCATTTCCCTCATTATTTCTAATCAGATCTTAAAAATTCAAAATTCTACTCATCTAGAGAGAGTACGAAACAAATCAAAATAAAATCATGAATGACGTACAGAACGAGGATACATGACGTACAGATGTTGGGTATTGAAAATCAATAAAATAGGAAAGTTTGAATTTCTCGAATATCCAGATGTAATGGTAGTCGTTCTTCCTCATCTTTTTTTCATAGTTTTGCCTGCATTTACAGTGATCGTGGCATTAGCAGCTGAAAAGGGAATATTTCATGATCATCTTCTTTCTGTTTCAAGTAAAAAAAAAAAAAAAAATATGATCACGTTTCAGAAAATAAGGAATCCGCATTGATGAACAATTGTGAAAATAGAAGATCAGAATTCATTCTGCACAGACGGTGGATTAGGAAAATTCTCCTGGTGATTTCTTTGATGATTTGTTGGGGGCATTTCAAGGTACATTTTAATCCCTCTTTTTTTTAACAAAAAATGGTAAATGACATCGACTGGATTTTAGTGATATTTGAAAGGAAAAGAATAGGTTCGACTTATATTCTGTGCGCTTTATTATTTTGTTAGTAATTCGTACTTCATTTCTTCATGTGGTGTCATTATAATGTGGTGTAGTAATTAAAATTTGTGGGTGTAATATTATTACACTTTATTATTATTAATATTATTAAATTTTTGTAATTTTTATTAATTTATTTATTGACAAATGTTTTTTGATAAATTAAGTTTGTTAAACTGTTTATGTTTTTAATGTATTACTAACTAAAAATTAAAATTATTATTAATTTTTCATGATTTTATTTTGATTTGTTTCGTACTCTCTCTAGATGAATAGAATTTTGAATTTTTAAGATCTGATTAGAAATAATGAGGGAAATGGTTGAGAAAATGAGGATTAATATTGGTGATAAGTACACCACAATAATGTATTATGTTTTTTTGAATTTTTTGTTTTTATTGACTTAGGAGTATAATTGTAAATTTATTGTGGTGTATTTATTAAAAATATATTTTAATTGTGGTGGGATTATAATGTGGTGTAGTAATTAAAATTTGTAGTGGTAATATAATTATCCTTTAAAAATATCTATTTTTTTTATTATTTTTTTTATATTTCGCTATAAGGCATATTAATATAAGAGAAAGGTTCAGCCTGACCTCTCGTTAAAGTTGAAATGGAAAAAAATTAAACTTTCCTTATTCAACGACGGTCTTCTCCTATCGTGTACCAAACTTGTCATAAAAGTTCTTTTCTACCCCAACAATTTTGCCACCTAAAAAATATTAATATTCCAACAAAATAACAACTGAAAGTAACTTAACGGAGCCAAATACAATTATAACATGCAATTTTTTTTAATAAAAGACAATTACTTATTTTTCATGAAAACCACTTCAGTATCCAACCCGAACCCGTCAACGGTCCTAACATGAACGAGCTCGGATCTTTTAAACATCTTCTTGAGCGGCTCAACACTGAACAAGTCATTAGCCGAGTACTTATCCGACCGTCTTGATAGCGCCACGTGTAAAACACACAGCCCACCCGGTTTTAACGTCCGTTCGATCTCGTCCACGAATTTATCCGGGTAAAGCGCGTGATCAAAAACATTGGAGAATTCGAAGTCGAAAGTCTCATCATCGAACGGCTGGTGATGAAAGTCACCCTTCGTAACCAACGGCGGAGATGGAACCAGATCAATGCCGATTGAATCGGATACTCCGACCCGTTTTAGAGCCTCAACTTCTTGTCCCATTCGGGCCCCAATACAGAGAGCTTTAAAAGAATTAAACAACAAATTCTTCTTCTTCAGATCATTGAAGAAGCCCGAAAAGACATGGATTTTCCGGTTCCAGTCACGGGTTGTCCATATTTTCCGGAGTTTCGGGTTGAGAGTCTTGTTCAGCTGGCGTTGTATGTAAAAATCATAGGAGGTGTATCCTGGTCGAATCTTCAGACCCGGGGGGTCAGTGGAGGAGGGCGATGGGTCTACGACGGTGATGGTGGTGGAATCCAGTGAGGTCTCGTAAGAAAGATAAAGGAGGAAAGGTATAGAGAGAAGAAGAGAGACAAAAAAATATTTGTACACAAGTGGTTTTATGTATGATTCTTTCATATTTCTGGTAGTTCTGCATGACTTATATGTATGTATATAATAAAAAATATGTGTGTTTCAGTGTTTGTGTTAATATATTTGTATGCATGTAAACACATATACATACATATATATGTAGAGAGAGAATGGTTGATGAAGGAGGGGCTAGAGAGATAAAACAGGTGGAGGTGCATTATACGCCTGCATTAACCAAAGTGGCGGTTCATAATGAAACTTTTTCTTTACGTATAGGTTTATAATAACTTCGCCATATATCAAAAATAATATATTTAGTTCCATTTAATAGGTTCAATTAATTAATTTCACGACACTAGTGATATTGAATAGCAATCTTACTTTTATAACGAAGTGTGTGCTTCGTCCTTCGAGGATTAATAATTGATCTAATCGTTAATTATGTAACTCTAATTCAAATCCTGTCGAGGATTCAATTAACAAGAATTAAAGTATTTTGACTCAATTGGCCGTGAATGATATAACCCAATTCCATGAGCGTAACCATTATTTATTTAGATTAATGATATTGTATGTGCGATTGTGCTACATATATATAATAGTTTAAATATACATGATATTGCAAGATATGATTGGATCCAAATTTCTTCAGTTAAATAATTAAAAAAAAATCATTTCCCACTCTCTTCTTCACACTTCATCTATATACAAATCATTATGTAAATCAATTATATACATGTTGCATTATTCTTGTACGTATGCTTGAATAAAAATATCAAAGCCTAAACCTTAAGAAAGAACGACCTTTAGAAATAGAGTATAAAAATAAAGGGCATCTATTGTCCCATATCATCGTAGTCTTACTTCAAGACTCGCTCGAAGATCTCTCAAAAGAGGACGAGAGTATTTTTTTTAAATATTTTATTACTAAAATTTAAGAAACGAACAATCTCTCACTGATCATAACTATTATGAGAAGCTTATTTGAAAATTTGCCTAACAAAATATGAAGTTTAAACCCTAACATTAACCCACTTTTACAATACGTGTACGAAAGGGTACCAACCACATAAATTCGTAGTTGTTGGAGATTATGTCTCGTCATCCACTTATTATTTAAATAGTTTATAAACACTTCGCAAGCCTTTCTGTCCCTTAATTATCTCAACTTTGCTCCCATAAAGTTTAGATACGTATGCTTTCAAAATGAAATGCATTGAAAATGTCATTATGGATCCTACTAAGGTGCTTACCGCTTTAATTAATGCTCCGTCTTCATTGGTTTGTGGGACAATAAAATTATTAAAGTTAGAAGAGTACTTTATCTTTATGTCATTTGATTTTTCCATCTAATAATCTGAACTTATTACACAGTTGATCTATTTATTTTTGTAAATATTGACTCGTGAAAATGTCCTGAAATTTGCTAATTTTATCGTGACGACTTAGCGTGAACTTGTAATTTTACCTCCTGATTAGCCTCATTTTCCAAAAATTCATTTCTACTCAAACTGATCATTAGCCACATGTTCTCCTATAAAATAATTTTATAAAAACTTTTTCCTACTTTTTACCTACATATGCTTCAAAAAAATCACTATTACAAAATTATGTCCCGAAAAATAGGGGTTCAAAGTATAGTTAAGAATTTCAATTCGTTATGATTATTTAGGAAAAGTTCAAATTGATTATAGAAATTTGAAATAATGGTTTTTATCTGAAAAGAAAATAATATTCTTTGTACTTACTGGATGGAGTTTTGCATGAAAATAGTCAAAAGTCATAACTTTTGAAAGATGCAAAATGCTATAAAATGCTTCTCAAGACATGTTAATTGTGCTTTAAACTAATATTTTTTTTATTGTTCTCAAAACTAAATTTATTTCTTTTTAAGTTACTTACTATGTCACATAGAATTTAATGTTAAAAGTTACTACTTTTATTTCTGAAATTCAATTTTTTGTAAGCCAAACGTGTTCAGGTTGCAAATAGTTTGATTAAAAGTTAAGAATCATATATAATCTATGAATGATAAATGAATTGTAATTGCTTCAATTTGTGGAATCCGAGCTTAGTTTGTAGTATCTTATCCCAAATCAACATACAACCACCAGCTCAACAACCCACAACTATATTAATCCAGTCGCCCAAGTTAACATATCCACAAAGGAACACAAGTATGGTAGTTGTTTGCAAGCTAAAAAAGGCAAAGAGAAAAGCAGTTGATTACTTAAGCCCCTTGACCCTAGACACTACAACAAAAATTACCTTTC
>CAIGRF010007207.1:16739-27554 GCA_903798235.1 Fraxinus ornus | reverse complement strand
ATATATATATATATATATATATATATATATATTTGAAACCCCTTTTTTGGTGAAAAACTAATTTTCCTACAGTGAAATCAGACAACACGCTCCAAAGTCAAGGAAATGTGTCAGAATCCCAATTTAATCACAATTTTCCTATTGTATCTTTTTTCCGTTTTTGCCCTCCATTTGTAATTACAGTTTCACACAATTCCCCTCACCCTTTTCCACCTACTGTTCGTAAAAAATATACAGACAGCCGCGCAGCTCACAGGGAAAAAATTTCTGGACCAATACAAGGGGAAAAATCAGAAGGCGTTTGGAAATCTAGTAGAAAGACGTCTACATTTAACTGTCCACAACGAATACCCAAGACTTTTTGCACCTGAAAGCCTACCGATTTTGTAGAGATAGTTGATTTTTTCTCTTCTTATCTGTTGCCGACTTCGATCCAGAGTGTTCTTAGCCTACAAATTCAGAGGCTTGCACAAAATTGTCACCGGCTACAATGGATAACGACTGCTCCTGGTGGCACTGTTCCCCCCACCAAACGGTAAGTCATTCTTCATTCAAGAATTTTCGACGAGTACATTTGCTACAAATATACAACTGTCACTTTTTGCACATGGATAGAATACGAATTTCCAGGATTTCACTACATTTTTCGCATACCCATCATTGGCACTTCTCCCTACAACGTTGGACGGAAACTAATTTTGCTTTCTTCTTTAATCAGTTCGCACCAATATTACCTGACTCTTAACCACGTGTTTCCCATGGCAGAGGTTTACAAGTGGGAGCCCTGACCAGTTACGCACTGCTTCTTCCAAGTCGTAGGCACCCCAAGAGATGGTGCAGAAGATGGCAAAGTGGAACCAGTCGGAGCACAAAGTATTCATCAACACCTGCGAACTTGTCATAACTGAAGGCCACTGATGAGGCAAACGCTTCTCTCCGAAAGGATGGCATCGTATAGCAGACATGTTTAATGCCTCGATGAGGAAGGACTAAACTACATTGCAGATGAAGAACTATTGGAATAAACTGTGAACGGAACACAAACACCTGTTTGAGTTTTTGCGATGCACTGGAATCGAGTACTGCTCGGGTACCGAAAGAATTCACACCCCGGACCATTGGTGAGAAGCAAGAATTAAGGCATTTGTTCACTTCTGTCTGCACCAAATATATACTGAACTATTAGACAGTAAAATACTGCACACTGGACTCATTCCAATTATGTTAATGGGAATAAATTTCACATCTTAAGCTTCACATTTTCGAGTTACTATTTGTAGTTTATGGTGATGTTGGTTATGTTAGTATTGATTGAACATGGTGAAAGATAAAAAATCGCATCTCCCATTTCTGTGATTTATGTGAGAACCAGTAGTATCGGATGTATGTTTTGCTTGCCTTCACATTCTTCCTTCATCCGCAGAACCTATAGATACATGTAAATGCACCAGTGAATACTTCTTTCGCATTCCAACGTAATTTGTCATCTACCTCGTCTATGCAGGAAAACCCAAAGTACGCGAAGTACAGGAATTTCAAATGCAGCGAGATCTATGACACATATGGTAGATTGTTCAGAGAAATCGACGACTCGACAAAGTATGCATTGTCCCCAACGAAGCAGTCACATCGTGGTTTTGAATTGGGCACAGATAGCGACAAAGAGTACAGAGGTGAGAGTTCCTATTAATGCAGAGGCAACAACCAATGGCAGCCCAGTCGAAGGTTGAGCTAACTTCTCCATGAATATATCTGGGCACCATAGTGGGGATAAAAGAAAAAGCAAACACAAGAAGGAGAAAGGAAAGAAGAAAATGTACGGTGCTCGAGAGGTTACAGCTTCCCTTGAGCAGTTAGTTAGTGTTGGAACAGATTTTATCTCAATTGCGCACTCGTATCGTAAGGGAAGAATGTCAATCGAGGAGTGCGTTGATGAATTTTTGCCGTTTGGGCATGTGCAGGAAGGTGATCGACTCCACCTCTTTGCCTTGTGGTTCCTACGGGACAAAGAAAATCGTAACTCATACTGTGTTTCCAAGACACTATATTTGAGATTTAAGTTCATCGAGTACTGGTTCGAGCGAGACAATCTGTCCATTAACATTAAGGGGTGAGTGCTCCGTTCGGATGTTTGCGATGAGTTTTAATTTTTTTTTTCCGTTTTTAATCATACGATTTTATGTGTACTGGACTCGCGTTTAATTTTATTTTTATTTGTAACTTTATGTTTGATAGTACCTTCAAAATTGTGTTCTAATATGTAGTTTCAATCACTAATTTTGCACGGGCCTGCTAGTGATAGTAAAAGTACCTCAGGGAATATATTCTCTGCATCCTGATTTGAAAATTATGCATGCGTACATAGTTGCTACAATTCCATATGTTTTCCAAATCCACATTATTACTCTCACTTCCGTTCCTTAACTTGCTCAACAAAACAATATTGCATGGAATGTAGGGAATATATTCCGAGCATCTTGAATTTGAACCATGCATCCCAATTGGATGAGTAAAACAAAAGGACAAATCAATTAGTCAACATCCATTTTTGCTTCAAATTATTACTTCTGTAGTTTTAGTTCTATAAATAGCAACGACATTATTTCATGACTCACTACGTAGAGTAAATTATTCTTTCATAAACTCTTGAAGCCTTATTATTGTTTATAAGGCCTTTAATTCACCATAAATATTCGAACCGAATATTTGAACTTTCTACAGAATAGAAACAAGTTCGAAACTAGGTCAGATACGTCAAATGTGTACTCATCTTCAAAAACAAATGGCGACGTTGAATCGATATTTGATTCAGTTACGAGTTATGATGAAGATTTGATGCAACAATTAGAGGATGACATTAACATGTGGCTTTAGTAATATAGAATCACTGAGCGAATTGTTCAAGAGTACTTAGCACCTAATAGAGCACGTCGATATTTATTCTCGACAATGCGATGCGACCACATTTTTATGCTACAAAATATGCATGTGTATCCACAAACGTGTTTCTAGGAGTTCAGGATGTACCCTCCAATGTTTATGTACTTTACAGACATCCTTCGCGACGAGTACGACATTTCCAATAGTGTGAACATTGACATATACGAACAAGTTGAAATGTTCTTGTGTATTCTAGCACACGGTAAAGGATATCGGCAAGTGAAAACGCTATTCGATCATTTGTTGTAGACGATCAGTCATTACTTTAAGACGGTCTTGCATGCATACGTGGCTTTCGCGGTGACCATGATTAAACCAGATCCGTGTTACAACAAAGGCGTAACTTATCGTCATCCAAATGTGGAATGATATCCCTTATTCCAGTTATTTTTGTAACGTCATTGATGGTACAACTGTAATAGTGCTGATGACTTCAAGTTGTGTTGATAAATATTATTATTACAGGATTGCATTGGTACGCTCGAGGAACCCATGTGCGAGCTGTGCTGCTACGAAATATAAGGGAGAATTACATTGGAAGAGAGGGGATTCCAACCCAGAATATACTGGCCTCCTGTGATTTCAATCTCCGTTTTACGTTCGTGCTGTCGGAACCACCAGAAACACCCACAATAGCCGCATATTGGCCCATGCTGTACATAGTCAGGAAATCAATTTTCCCCAACCCGCGAGCGGTAAATATTACCCGGTTGATTCTGGTTTCACAAATAGGCCTGGGTATATGGCTCCATATAAAGGCTCTGATATCATATATCATTTTCAAGAATTCGAAAACACAAGGAAAAGACATCGTCGTCGGTTCTGAAATGCACATGAGTGGTTCAATTACCATTACTCCTCATGATGTAACGTTATTGAGCGTCCATTCGGTGTTTGAAAACAGATATGGAAGATCATTAATCGAATGCTTATGTATAATATGAGAACACAAACAACTGTGGTCGTGGCCACAATGGGTATACATAACTTGGGTATACATAACTTCCTTAGGAAAAACGGTCAGCTGGATGAGGGTTTTCGTATAGCCGAAGAATTAGATGACGACGAGGTCGAGATAGATCTACCTGATGAAGAAGATGAAATTGTCATCAAGGTAGATGCAATAGTTGAAGAGGACATGCCGTGGTAGCAACTACATGATTACAAGGCGAAGGCATTACGTTAGTAGTTATATATCGCGGTCGAATTGACTGAGGGGCTTAATGTATTTGTTTTAGTCGTTATACATGCCGATGTGTGCGAAGTCATTTATAATTTTCCACGAATTCTTTTCCTATTTTTTTCGGAGATTTATTGAGTCAATTGATAAGTTCATAGTGAATGCAAAATAAACTATCCACCTAACACAACACCCAAGTTGGAGAGCAATATTGGAAACTAAAAATAATTGTGGATAAGAAAGGTTAATTCTCTCAAGTGGGCTGGGAACATTGTCACATGAAATGGATGGTTAAGGTACTAGGTCCCACGACTTTTGAAATTAGATTGGGAAAAAATGGATGAGAATGTGTTTTAAACGGACGCACAATTGTGTTGTGTTATGATTTTTCAAACCCTAGCAGCCTATTATTAAAAGTTCAAATAGATTTAGCCCATCCTGTAAACTTAACATGATCAAATATTTAATTAGTCAAATTAATTAGAGTTGGTCCATAAAATAATTAATCCAATTAATTAATTGTCCAACACTTATTAATTAATTAATTGGTGAATGTCATTCTTCTAGCTCTCCTTGGGTACTTACACAAATACCCTAGGACATTTTTGGAAAAAAACATGATAAAGTTAGATTAAATGGTAATCCGTTATATTTGAATGTACAAAATACGCTCAAACCTAAAAATCACGACATCCACAAAAACTAGCCTCCAAGCTGAAAAAATCAAGGAAAAATTGATAGGTGAAAGAGGAAACTTCCACAAATACACAAACAAAATTCGTTTATTCTTGGAAGCTCTGGAAAAAGATCGAGGCTACTTCAACATTGAAAACTCTGGAAAAAATCGAGAAAATCTCCATGCAATACACAAACAAAATTACAGCGTTTTTTGACTCCTTGTTTACAGTGTGTTTGAGACCCATTAAAATGGGATTTTGGCCAATTTCATTTTTTGCACTTATGGGGCCCCATCACTGAAGTTGTCAGTTATTCTCTGAAAAACATAATCAATTGTAGACTTTTGGGGAGATGTTGCAGGTCCCAAAATGAACATTTCCAAATTACCCTTCAACTAAATGGTGGGAGGTTTTTTTTAAAAAATAAATAAAATTAAGGAATATGAGGGTTATTTCTGAAAATTGATTTTAAAAAATGAGGATGGTTTGGACAATTTGAGTTTCAACGTTTCTGAAAGATTTTGACTGTTTGACAAATGTTTTGTGCACTTTGTAGTTTTTTAATATTTAATTTACTACGGAAAAATGAGAAATCTCATTAAAATCGATTTTAAGGAGATTCAAATAGGGGCTTAATTAGTTCCCCAATTTTGTTATTTTAAAATTGTTTAGTATTCTCTTTGCATAAATTATGAAAATAACAAAAGTAATTATCAATTTTCAATTAAATAATCTCTCACTTACAAATTCTAATCATTATAGTTCATTGTCTATCTCACTTTTATTTGAATTTTGTGATTAGGTTTAGTTTAAACCTTATAATGTAATTAATTAACATTTATGAAGTTTCTTTTTGATAATTTTGTTATTATGATTGGAAACATGTTTGGAAAATAATATTGTTGAACTTGAGAGAAAACGGATTGTGTTAATACATATGAAAAATTTGTTTTGAGTCAATTAAAATGATGCATGCAAGGTACTTGACAAAATGAGAATGTGAAAAAGTGGCATTCTTCACTTTTCTCAAAACAGATCACAGTATCTCATTAGAGCAATTAACAAGATGCATACGTGTACATTTTTGAAAATTTGAACATACCAATGCAAGCCTTGTTTTATGATAATACATATGAAAAAGAAAATTTTGAATCAACTATATTGATGCATGCAATGTGTTTGTTCAAGAAGAATGCTATGAAAAAGTAACATTCCATCACTTTTCTATACAAGTCACAATATCTCATTGGAGCAATTAATTGATGCGTACATTTGCGTTTTTCTGGAAATTTGAACATACAAATTCAAACTCTGTTTTATGTTAATACATATGAAAAATAAAACTTTGAACCAATTATATTGATGCCTGCAAGGTGTTTGCTCAAGGAGAATGTGAATTATATCACTTTTCTATGACTTTTCTAAAAAAAGTCACAGTATCTCATGGAGCATTTAACTAGACTAGTACGTGTGTGTTTTTTTGAAAATTTGAACATATGAATTTAAGCCATGTTTTATGTTAATACATATGAAAAATAAAATTTTGAATCAATTACATTGCAGCTAAGGATTGGTGCAGGGGAGAACTATATCCAGAAGAGTCGTAGGATTTGTAGTCGGGAGTTCAAATAGTATGTGTCGTCTAGTCTAGTAGACTGTAAGTATTTGAATCATTTAGAGTGGATTGCTAGCAAAGCGCTCAGAGTTTTTCCCAATTGAATTTCTCCGTGATCATACTGTGCGTTGATTTACTGCTTTATTTATTGTTTATATAATTTGCGGTATTCAAATATAGGATTAATCTGACGTGATTGTTTAACCATCTAGAAATAAGAATTGGTGACTTGTTGCTAATTTGTTGTAATATTTTAATTCCGCATAATATACCTATTCACCTCCTCTAGATATTGTTAGGGTCGAACTATGCATTTTTCAGGAGTAATTTTCACAATTCCAATGAAGAGTACAAGGATTCTTACATGATTGGGCAATGTAACATATGGATTTTGGACTGATTTTGTTAGGTGAAATGCTGATTTGATTGAAACAAATAAGGCTTGTAGCCCCTGAATCCACCAACAAATATCCAGGAGAATTGAGTACTAGGTTAAGGGCGATAGAAAAACGTGTACCTAATACATGACCAGAGTTGGCATCTACTTTTGCAGATGTAAGATGAGTGCTCAACATGTTTATCAAATGTTGATATTGAGCGGGATTTAAGAGTCTGCATAAAGTTCCCAACATTGCCATGTGTCTGATCTGAAATGGATTCAGAGACTTGATTAGCAATGGCATAATTTGCTTAGTTATTAGAACCTAATTGGTTGTTGGAACCAAATTTCTGTTTGACCTTATATCCAAGAGGATAACCATGCAGTTTGTAGCATCTATCAACAACTTGACCTGCATATCCACAATAAGTACAAATATGCCTTTCATTCTTTTGATTTTAATTGTAAGATTGACCTGCATTAGGCTTCTCGGCATCAATTTTGACATAAAAAGCCATGGAATCAACAATACCAGATGTACCAGTGTTTACATTGACATTCATTTCATGTTCATCTTAAGGAACAAGTGTAAACATTATTGATGGAGGAATGGGATCCATAAGCAACAGTTGTCCTCAGACTTGAGCAAAAGAGTCATTTAATCCCATCATAAATGACATAACATACTCCATATGATGGTGTTCAACTAGCTTTTAGTATCTCCACAGTTACATTTTCCACAAGAGTACACTGGTCTATAATTGCTGAATTCTTCCCAAATGGTTTTCAACTTGATAAAATAAGCACGACAGATGATTGTCCCTAAGTGTGGTTCATCAATTCTCTTCTCAGCTGAAATATGCAAGGACCATTCCTCTATTGATATCATTCCTTAACATAGATCTAGATCTCATGTGAAAATTTAGAATATATTACACTGACTGAAATTTCTTTAGATACTGAATTGAGGATCCAAGAAATCACAATGTTGTTGTCATAAATCCAAGAGTTAAGCAGATCATGAGCACCTATAGGTCGTGATATGGATCCATAAATGAAAGCCTGGCTTGTTCTTCACTAACAAAGAAATCACGATAGCTCGGTTCCAAGAGGCATAATTTTCTCTTGTCAGTGGCTGGCTAGGAAAAAAGTATGAGTCCTGGATTGTCCAAGTGATGAAGGAAATACGAACTAGATCCATCATAAATGGCGGAATTGTTCGTTGATGAGGAAGACGCATGAAGAGATTGATTATGATTTGAAGCATCTTTTGCCATCATGAATCAGAAGCTCCATTGAACATAAATAAATGGTGAATCAAAGTCTCCATTGGAAATGGAGTAGTGAGAAGATGAAGATGCACGTTAGTGCTCTTATACCATATTGAACAATATGAAGAAACTAGATGAAATCTATTGAATGAGAAATATCTTGCTTATTGAGTGACGAGTGCAGTTCTCTATAAATAGAAAACAAACAATGAAAACTAACTCACTCCAGCTGTACATTAACTAACTAATTACAAACCAATGCAAGGATGACACATGTGATTACCTACCATAATAGTTAACTAACTTGCAGCTGTGCAAACTAACTTGGAGCTATGTATATTCTATTAAATGGTGATTGAAAAATCAAGGTACCTTACTCATTTTTGGCTTCATTTATAAAATGTTTAGAGCTATGTGTACTTCTATACCCGATTGTGAAATGCCATTTTTTTAGGTTCTTGATGTGTCATATGTGTGTTAGCGTTAACTGACTGTATCATGGTAGTTTCATTTTATTGAAAGGCGTAGTGGTGATATATTTTTACACATATTCTGTGGGCAATAACAACATAATTGAATCATTATGCTACTTACGAACAACTCTGTTTTAGCAAGTTAATTTTACTTATCTTTGGTAATATTTATCATTATAATCTCTGCTATCATTGAAATGTAAAATTTATATTTGTATGAAAACACCAGGTCCTGATGGGAGTTTGTCTCCATCGACAAGTGAATATATGATGGTTTGAGTAATTTATACTTGGAAACTCTTTATTGTGGCATAGACAAGCATGTGGGGCTAGTAGGTGGGAGTAAACATATGATTTACATGGCCAACTTATGGTTATGTAAGAGGTGAAGTGATGCATTCCTCGGTTATCAAGATAAAATAAAATGGTTTTTAGTGGTAAAGCTTAAGAAGTAATCTGGGTAATATGTTTTTCTGTCAAATGAAATATTTTTCATGGTTTATGATGGTATGTCATCTTAATTTCCATATTTCTATACTGTTAATTGATTTGAGAGAATAACTCACATCTTTTCTATTGATTCATGAATGGGTTATATACATACAAAGGATATTTCCAATTAGGAAATAATCCTACATAATAAGGAAAATAACCATCTACCATATATACACATGCTATATATGTAAAGACAACTCGTAACACTCCCCCTCAAGCTGGAGCATAGATATCAATCATGCTCAGCTTGCTACAAATATAATTTACTCGATTCCCAGCTAAGGCCTTAGTGAACACATCAGCTAATTGATCCCCTGTCTTGACATGCTTATTCAAAATCAATCCTTGTTGTAGCTTCTCACGAACAAAATGACAGTCTGCCTCGATGTGCTTTGTTCTTTCATGAAATGCCGGATTACTGGCAATGTGAATAGCTGCCTGATTATCACACCACAAGTTCATAGAGTGAGACCTGCCAATCTCCTCAAGTAAGTGATGTAGCCACATAAGTTCACAAGTTACCTGTGCTATAGCCCGATATTCAGATTCTGCACTTGATCGAGCTACAACACTTTGTTTCTTACTTTTCAAAGAGACTAGATTTCCTCCAACGAAAACACAATACCCTGTAGTAGAGCGCCTATCTACAGGAGAACCTGCCCAGTCAACATCTGAGAAACCCTCTACTCTACAGTGACCATGGTCTCTGTAAAGAATCCCGCGTCCTGGTGCTCCTTTAAGATATTTCAATATATGAGTTACGGCATCCCAATGTGAAGTTCTAGGAGATGAAATAAACTGACTAATCACACTTACTGGAAAGGCAATATCTGGACGAGTAAGTGTGAGATAGGTCAACTTTCCTACTATCCTCCTGTACTTATCTGCATCAACAAAAATATCTCCATCATCTGCTCCAAGTTTCCCATTTGGTATCATAGGGGTATCAGTAGGTTTAGCTTCAGCTAAACACGTCTCATCCAGTAAGTCTAGAATATATTTCCTTTGGGATAGAAAAATTCATTTACCTCTTCGAGAGATCTCTATCCCTAAGTAATATTTCAAAGGACCTAGCTCCTTTGTCTGAAACCTTGTGCCTAGGAAAGCTTTAGGCATACTTATGCCACTGCTATCATTGCCAGTAATTACAATATCATCAACATACACCACTAACAAAATACACCCAATGGTAGACTGTTTAAAGAAGACGGAGTGATCATATGCACTTCTTTGCAAGCCAAATTCAGTCACAACCTCACTAAACCTCCCAAACCAGGCACGAGGCGATTGCTTCTGACCATACAATGACTTTTGTAGTTTGTATACCTTCCCTGACTTACCCTGAGCAACAAACCCTGGTGGTTGCTCCATGTAAACCTCTTCGAGCAAATCACCATGGAGGAATGCATTTTTAACATCCAACCGATGAAGCGGCCAATGCAAGGTAGCAGCAAGAGAAATGAATAACCGAACAGAAGCTAGCTTAGCAACAAGAGAGAAAGTTTCACAGTAATCCATACCATAAGTTTAAGCATACCCCTTAGAAACCAACCGAGCCTTCAATCGAACAACAGATCCATCAGGATTCATCTTAACTGTAAATACCCATTTACACTCGATTACCTATTTATTGAGGGGTAAAGGAACCAACTCCTAATTGTGATTATGATCTAGTGCCAGCATTTCTTCTTGCATAGCCGCGGGCCAGCCACTGTGTGACAAAGCTTCAGAAATAGATCTCGGTACGGACACCTGATCTAAGGAAGCAATGAAGGACTTGGAAGA
>CAIGRF010007132.1:18913-31952 GCA_903798235.1 Fraxinus ornus | reverse complement strand
CTAACAGTATTCCTTGCATTTTCCTAAGAATTATCAAAAATAGTGACCATGCAATATACTTAAGAAACTATTCACATCAAATCCACTAAACATCTCAAGAGATGAGCATGAATAAAAGCAATATAACTTTATCTTTACCCTCGAAAGGATGCGGCTACAAGCCAATTAAAATCACCCGACAGATCAATTTCTAATGATAAAAATGTGCCTTGTATAACTCAGATATTTTTTGGATATTCCTGCCAACTTAGTAAAAAAAAAATGAATTTCACATAACATATAAGATAACATGATATCACAAGTGCTACACTTAAAGGATAGAGGACCCACGATATGATAACTAACATCATCAAACAACTAGGTATGAAGGAAATATCAAATTACCTTAGATATTCATTGGACTATTAACCAAATTCTATAAATACACTCCAAAATACACGCATTCACCGAGAATCGAAAGGCATATGAAAAAATTAACCCAGTTTAGGAACTTAAACTCACAATACAAAAACTTTTACAACTAAAAAAACATAGAAGGATAGAACAATGAACAAGTAAACCCAAAACTTAATTGAATGATACCTTACAAGAAATTGGAAAAATTAATTTCAAGAAAACAAAATAAATTAACGACTAACCTTGTTGTTTTGATAATTTTTGTGATTAAGTAGCAAACCCACTTTGAAATACCCCGAAGGAAGACCCAAAATTGAGTGAAGAGATTTTACTAGAAGAGTTAAAGACGGAGTAGTGGTTATGGAGGGTTGCCAAATGAATGACATGATGATCAGATTTGGCCTTTGGACGATTGGAATAGCAGCGCCGATGACAGTAGAGATGAAATTTAGGGTTGGAGAGAGCTGAGTGAATGGGGAGAGTTTTCATAGATTTCAATTTTTTTCAATTATAGGGTCAGGTCGATTTTCATGAATAGACCAAGTTTGTGTAAATTAAGTCAACCATACCCGATTCGTGACCAGTCGGGCACGTTAGGTTTCCATTTTATAGGTTATTTATTCACGTTAGGTAGAAATTAGCATTTAATGCATGAATTGACATTGTTACTTTTTCAAAGAAGTAGTATAGGATTATAGGTTATGTGTCAAACTTCTATTTATCAATATAAATTTTTTTTGTTGACGTAGGAACCCGCGCTGCTATTCGTGAATGTGCAGTGGGTAAACTCTACTCCATGTGCAGTAGCTCTCAAACCATACAGGAGAGATAAACCGCACTAGGTAAACCCAGTGTGACGGGATCAACCGAGGAAGTGTTGGCGGAAGATTCGAACTCGTGACCTTTGATTTCCGCGTTCACCTGCTCTACCAACTCGAAATTTGAAATTGTTAACAATGGAATTTTGGTCTAGATTATAGAAAAATGGACATTGAATAAATTTGGGACATTTTTGTAAATGACTATGTAAAAGTTGCCATTTTTTGCAATTTCCTCAAAAAATAATTATAAATCTTACAAAAAGTGTGAATAGTAATGAGCAATAATTATGAATGTATGATTGAAGTTGATGGTTGACTTTAACTGAATTGATAAATTATTTATGAATTTGAGGCTTAAACAATTATATTAACAACTGGTCAGGGAAGTTTAAGTAATTAACTGGTAAAGAAATTTGAACGTCACAAGTTTGATTTGCATGTGAATTAACATCACATTAATTAGCTCTATAATCACTTACGAAAATGAAAAGAATGCTATTGAAAGTAAGTGAAAAAGATGNTATTTATGAATTTGAGGCTTAAACAATTATATTAACAACTGGTCAGGGAAGTTTAAGTAATTAACTGGTAAAGAAATTTGAACGTCACAAGTTTGATTTGCATGTGAATTAACATCACATTAATTAGCTCTATAATCACTTACGAAAATGAAAAGAATGCTATTGAAAGTAAGTGAAAAAGATGGTATCCAATAATGGGTAATTTATAATGATCTTCTCCTTCGAGGGGGAGAGATTGGTTTGTCCTTTTTTTTTTCTCCATTTTGATCCAAGAAAGTATAAGAAAAGCAAAAATTATTTGAGTATTGAGTTATTTATCCACGTTCTTGAAGAACTATCAAATTTGAATGACGATTTATCTTCAATTTACAATAAAATCTATCATCACAAATTTGTAAAAGGTGATTGTTGTACGAAAATATGTTTCGCGTTTAAAACAACCGCAAGTGCACGGTTCTTTAACAAGTAATAATGTGGAATTTTAGAGTTCCGAATATCGTCCCCCAATTTATTTCCATAGGTGGTTGAATCAAAATAGGAAACTAGAAAATTCGCCAATTTTTTTTACTATGCGACCACATAGTAAAGCAGGTTAGGTCTCTGGTTTTCCCTGAACAAGCCAATGCGAGCTATGCGACCGTATAGTTATGGCAACTAACAATTTCTTGCATTTTGATCCTCACATTTAGTTTTTGCCAATCTTGACCTCTTCTCCAAGTCTTCTTCCTCCAATGTGTTATTCCAAAGCTCAATTGGTCCTTGACATCTTCACAATCTCCTTCGAGCTATCTTTCAATTATTTGTACATTGGTCCTTGAACATTCATTTTCTTTTGTTTTAGTCCTTTTTAGCTCGCTTTTCCGAATTTTCACAATGTTCATCGTTATTATCCTACAAAACACAATTTGCATAGAATTAAACTATATTCCGATTTATTTCCAACAATAATCCATGTTTTGTGACCTGAACAAGTGTGTAATACTCACTTATCAACTTCCCCAAACTTGAATTATTATTTGTCCTCAAACAAAAAATGTAACTTAATTCCTAATAAAATATGGTTCAACAACATGCCGTGTCTCAAGATTGGGATTTAGCAATTAACTAAATGAAAATTTTCAACAGTGCACAAATCAAATCAATCTCCACTAGTTGTATGCATAACTCGACATGTGTGTGTGTGTGTAAACTCATGTGACATATCAAGCTCATGATTGGCTCAATTCTTGACCCAAAGTAGTCAGATATTTCCTTACTTCGCTTGAGAGATTTATTGAAAGTAAGTGAAAAAGATGATATCCAATAATGGGTAATTTATAATGATCTTCTCCTTCGAGGGGGAGAGATGGGTTTGTCCTTTTTTTTCTCCATTTTGATCCAAGAAAGTATAAGAAAAGCAAAAATTATTTGAGTATTGAGATATTTATCCACGTTCTTGAAGAACTATCAAATTTGAATGACGATTTATCTTCAATTTACAATAAAATCTAGTATCACAAATTTGTAAAAGGTGATTGTTGTACGAAAATATGTTCAAAGTTTAAAACCACCGCAAGTGCACGGTTTTTTAACAAGTAATAATGTGGAATTTTAGAGTTCTGAATATCGTCCCTCAATTTGTTTCCATAGGTGGTTGAATCAAAATAGGAAACTAGAAAGTTCGCCAATTTTTTTTACTATGCGACCACATAGTAAAGCAGGTTAGGTCTCTGGTTTTCCCTGAACAAGCCAATGGGAGCTATGCGACCGTATAGTTATGGCAACTAACAATTTCTTGCATTTTGATCCTCACATTTAGTTTTTGCCAATCTTGACATCTTCTCCAAGTTAATAAGTTTTCGCTTGAGAGATGCACACATCCCAAAACTTATTCTTTTACTTAATTTTCCCTAGGTGCATCCTAAGTTGAACTTATTAACTTATTAACTTCTACTCTTTACCCTCTCTCAATTTGGATTAGTCTTACTGTTACAAGCTCTCATTTCAACAAGTCGAGATTATCCCATATTTTTTTATTTCTTCAACCTTTGAGACTAAACTAAGCTACTTGTATCTTATTAAGGGTATAGTTCTATCGACCGAATGTCTGGGGATTAATCAACGAAGTTCATACAATTACGTATGTATGTTATTCATCAGATTTCTTTCTTTTTTTGTTGAAATATCTTCTCATTTGCTTTCTGTATAACCCATGTAACGAGTTTTAGGCCGATAACTCTAAAGTGAAATGATCATAGGGTATAAGGTTTTCAACCACCTTTACAGGATTAATCACTCGGGTTATATAGGCTCGAGAATATGCTTTCAGTTATTCAATGATTAGTGCAATGCTTCTTTTCTTTTGGATATCCAGTTTCTACAACCAACCCCTAACTTGAACCTTTCACCTCGTCTTTGTCACATTGGTTTTAGACAATCCACACAAGTTGGTATCATGCACGAAATCTCTACTCATCTCAATGATTTCTAGTAACAACTCAACTATCTCCAAACTCTCCTATAATTGGATTATGGATATATATAGTGTAGGTTGTTCAGGTATATGTACTATGTTCAACCTTTTTCTAACTAATGAGTGCAAATCACTAACTTAACATATCAAACTTGAGCATCGTGCACAAAAAATGTCAAGTTCCACATAAACAAGCTTTGACTAATCTAATAGTGAACCATATCCATTATTCAGCGTTCATACCTATTCCAATATTCAACATCATGGCCCGCAAAGTTGTCGAACCCACACAAATACACAATTCAAATCTAAGGCTAGAAAATGAATAAAAACTAAAGTAACTTAATGAAACTGCAGAGAAGCTAAAATTGATTTTTTTTTTTAAAATAAGCACGCAAACACACACAAACATGCATTACAATTTGATGAACTGCCACCCCTAAACTTAAATAATACATTTTCCTCAATGTTAGATGAATAACTATAGATGTAGAATGAATACAGCACAAACAGAACAATGCATAATAAGTTAAAGAAAAATAGGGCTCAGAGTACTCCCCTGATCAGTATATAAGTGGTGGTTGAAAGTTGAGCCAGAGGCTCCATCAACCGATGGTGGCAGTAGACGAGCTAGAATATGCCTTATTAGCTCGGACGGCTGTGCAAGTTCGACTTGCATACCTTGAATGTGGAGGGACTGATCCTGAACTTCAGTCTCAATGTTACCAAAATGGTCCCAAAAGTCGTTCGCTTGCATCTGAATCCCATCAACTTGACCCACATAATTGTTTAACTTCCCATTCAAGATCTCAATCTCACGTCTCGCAGCTAAAGACTCCCTGCTGGCGTTGGAAGCGAAGTTCCTGATGCTAAGATGTCATCCCACAGTGTCTGTATAGTTGCACCCATAGCACCCACATTCTGCTCAAGACCCTCTATATCGCGGCTCGAACCGGTAATAGTAACGAATATCTGTTGTAGCAACTAGGTGTCAACCTCTAGTGTTGCTAGTAGTGGTGGTGGTGGTGGTACTGGCATCTCAGCATCCTCAGCACCTTGACCATGTGCAGCCTGCTACTGTCCCATACTCGCTCTCTCTAGCTTCTCCATATGCTTCACCCGAGCTCGATCCTGAGCCTCCAGGGTGGTCTATTTAATGAATAGACTGGGCTTCTCGAAAAACTCCCCGGATGGGATAGTCACGCCGGGCCGTTTGCAAATGCTGCTGATGAGATTCGAAAAAGTCAAAGATTGGTGTCGATCTCCCCAAAACCCTTGAGAGGAACTCTGATCATAGATAAACGTTGTTAAGTCGGTCTTTAGTCCTCGCACCAAGTGAAAAAAGAGATCGACTATTGAATCGATAAATGTAGTCCTATGTGTGTTAGGCTCGATGTTATAGCAAATGAACAGCCAAAAGATGGCTATCGATGGTGTAAGCTCAATCTGATGCCACATAGAAGTCTGTAGCAGCCAAGCATTCTCACGCCCAAGTAAAACTCCCGCGATTGTGCTCCAATGAAAATCACCGGGAATAAGAGTGATGTGATCTCATGTCAGCTGATAATAGTCATGAATGACCTCCGGTGCAAACATGATCCACTTATCCCACACCCATGTTTGATGTTGATGTTGGAACCGGGTGTAATATCCATGTCAAAGTTTGCGTAGAAATCGCGAGCTAACCCCTAGTACACCTGGTGTGGTCGATCGACTACTATTTTCCAACCGCAATTTCAGACGAAAGCGGTGGTCTTGAACCCAGGAAGATCCTCCAATCGGACTGGTCTATCAAAAAGCAGGGCCCAATGGCCAATGATCTCAAAATAGTGAGTGATGGCCTTTTGATTCATAAATCGACATATGCCCCCTTCAGGTCCTTGTGTGCGTGCAGTGGCCCGTGGTGCTTGCTATTTTCTCCTTTCCCTTAGAAGTACGTTTAGGAGGCATTCTATAATACAAAGAAGTTGAAAACATGTAAGTTATAGGTGAAGCATAAATAGATCCTATAAGAAGTGAAGGTACAAATAAAAATCGAAGTGTCAAATGTGTATTACACATGCAAGCCACGTGCAGAAATTGAAATGAAATATGGAATCAACCAAAACACAATCTAAAATAATGCAATAAGGTTATGCTAGACGAAATCTATCGATGAATATGGGCATGATAAGATAAAATTTCAACATGTTGAGAACAAACTCGAAATTCAAGTTAAAAAACACAAATTGGGCAGGCCGTACCGTGTTTGACAAAGCACCTTCGCCCCCTGACACCAATAAGGAAAATCAATATTTTCCAGAGCAACCTCTGGGCATATAAAATAGGGTGGTCTAGTCTACCACATACTAAAAGTGTAAGTCAAACGAATGTCATTTGGTTGATGAAACCAAGGGACGAAGTGGGTGACGTGAACTACCGTGTACCTAGTCATATCACGCTCGTGTACCTTCGTGTTGGTTTTGGTGTGTACAATGAAGTATGATAGAGCATCGCAACACAAAGAACATTGGAAAATGTATATGAACAATATCAAGTTTGAAAAGAAAATAAATTCCACAAAAAGGTTCACATAGGCATTTCAACAAACATGTTGCAGGCACTCCAATTTTTCATGGAAATCGAAGCAAATTTGGTGTGAATCAAACCAAAAAATTTCTTAAATCAATGCAACAATACATACTCCATTAACTACCTAATGTCCCATGCCAATATCAAACATATGATTCCATTCCAAAATAACTTTGAAGAAATATAGAATTAGGGCAAAGAGTGGAGGACATGCCTTGACTTGGGAATGATGAGGAATGGAAGAATGCACTTTAGGATGATGTGGGATGTGGTATGGTGGAGATGGTCATGTGTGGGGGTTAGGACATACGTTGGTGTTCATTTGTGCATGGTATGGCGTGAGCGGGTGCATAAAGGAAAGAGAGTGTGTGTGTGTGTGTGTATGTGTGTGTGTGTGTGTGTGTGTGTGTGTGTGTTGTGTTTTGTTCGTGTTTTGGACATAAAAAAGGAAAACTAAAGTGTTCTATGCGACCGCATAGAACAATTTCTTGCAGTCGCATAAAAAAAGTGTTCATGCCAGTTTTGGCCCTGACCCTTGGAATATGATCACATTCCTGAGTAGGCTATACGGTCGCATAAACTACCCGGAATGAAATTTTTGCCCCTCTTCATGCCAAGGTCCATGTCCGACCTTTCGAGGCCCCTCGTGACCTCGATTTTCATGTAAGAAAGTTCAAAAGCATGCAATGAGTGTATACAATGGAGAGAAATTGTAAAACATGATGAACACTCTGAAAACTCGTTTGTAGTCAATTTTCCCTGAAAACTCAATTTTCACCCCTCGTTGCAAACTGGCATTCCAACGTCTCCACAACTTGTCAAAATACATTTTAAACTATTAGGCGCATTTGGATGCCAAGAATTTGGTTCCAAACACATTGTTAAACTTGAAAACACATGTTGATTCTCAAAAACCCAATTTTTGATAGTTTTGCTTCAAGATGCGTGACTTTAGCACCGAATCAACAAAATATCATTCCAACACCCCAAAACTCATGCACAACACATTTAAGACCAATTTTGACCATGCATAGACTTTGAATAATTCTTAGGGATGACGACTTACCCAATATGCCTAAAAATTTCTAAAACATGAAAAATTGAACAACTAATGCATAAAGTGAAATAAATAAAAGGGTAGGAATGTTGGGTTGCCTCCCAACCAGTGCTAGTTTATAGTCGATAGCTCGACTTTACTATGGTGCTTCATTCCGACTGTATGAGGTGGCTGGTGGACTTTTCTTTTGGAAATTCCCCACTCCAATAGTGCTTGAGCCGCTGTCCATTCACTGTGAAGCTCTCTTTGCTTTCATGATTGATCTCAATCGTACCGTATGGATGCACCCTCACAATTGTGTATGGTCCTGACCATCGTGGCCTCGGTTTTTCCAGGAAAAGTTTTAGCCTAGAATTATACATGAGCACTTTCTGCCCCATTTCAAATTCTCGCTTCTGAATATGCATGTCGTGCTACTTCTTGGTGCGCTCCTTGTAAAGTTTTGCGTTCTCATATGCTTCCAACCAGAATTCATCCATCTCATTGAGCTAAAAAACCATTTTTCACCAGCTGCTGTCAAATCAAAATTTAAATTATTAAGTGCCCAAAATGTTCGGTGTTCCAATTGAACAGGTAGGTGACACACTTTTCCAAAAATGAGGTGATAAGGAGACATGCCTATGGGAGGTTTGAATGCAGTTGTGTAGGCTCACAACGCATTATCCAACTTCTTGGACAAATGTTTCCTCGAATAATTCACGGTTACTTCAAAGATTCTTTTCAATTCTCGATTTGACACTTCAACTTGCCTGCTTTTCAATGTTTGACGCCATATTTACTCAATAACTGTTCAAATTGGTGATTGCAGAAGTGCTTTCCTTCGTCACTAATTATGGCCTGCAGTGTACCATAATGGGTGAAAATGTACTTTTTGAGAAGACCAATTACCACCTTAGCGTCAGTGGTTGGTAATGCAACCGCTTTCACCCACTTAGATACGTAGTCAATTGCTACCAGGATGTACTAATTAAACAATAATGTGGAAAATGGCCCCATGAAGTATATCCTGCGAACATCGAAAAGTTACACCTCCAAAATATTATTTAGAGGCATCTCATGCCTTCATGAAATATTTCCTGTACGTTGACACCTGTCGCATCTCTTTACAAATTCGAAGGCATCTTTAAACAATGTATGCCGTAGAACCCCGACTGTAAAATCTTGGTTGTTGTCTTGGAAGGTCCAAAATTCCATGCATAAGTGGATGCATGGCAATGCTCAAGTATTTGAGGCACCTCTTCCTTAGATACACATCGTCTAATGATCTGATCTACCCCTCTCCTATACACAATTGGATAATCCAAAAGATAGTATTTCAATTCCGTAAAGAACTTCTTCTTCTGATGACTCGCATAATCCAATGGAAGGATAGATTTTGCCTAGTAATTGACAATATCAACATACCAAGGTGCTTCTTCCATGCTAAATATCTGCTCGTCTGGGAAAATCTCATTTATGTCAGCTGATTTTTCAGGCTCATCAGGCTTCAATCTAGACAAATGATCTTCTACCACATTTTCAGTACCTTTCTTATCCCTGATTTCAATATCAAATTCTTGCAACAGTAAAACCCACCGGATCAATCTCGGTTTGGTATCTTTCTTTGTCAACAGATATTTCAGTGCAGTGTGATCTATGTAAACTATGACTTTAGACCCACAAGGTATGGCCTGAATTTGTCAAATGCGTTGCATAATTGATCTGAGCATAATTTGTCAAATGCATATACTATAGCCAAGAGTTCCACCTCTTATGCATACATAGTGAAGGGCTGATCCCTTTTATACCTGTTATGGTCCATCTAATAGTTTCTTTGTTTTCCCCAAGTACCCACAACAGCCTTTCTTCTTCCACCTTACTTATTGTGTTAGAGATAATCACTAGAAGTGTACTTGACTCCTCCAAGTATGAATATTTGAGATGAGGTGGTAGTTGTTTGAGCTCTAGTTTAGGCGGCTGTTAAATGGATGGTACAAGCTTTTTGGTTCCTATTCCAAGTTCTTCAAAATGTCGTTTACGACAAAAGGTGGGTTGGTTTCCAAAAACCTCGTACATGTCTCAATCTTAAGAGAATATGAGTGTGTTGATTGAGAATGTGTGATACACACCTCGTACGCATTTGAAGATTTTGAATTAGAAATGTATCCTGAACCACCTTGTCAATTACAACAATATGGAAGCAACTTCTGACTCTATTGGGAACTTCATAGCCTTGAAGACATTAAACGAAATATGTTCCTCCCCAAATCTTAGAATCAACTGCCCTTTTTGAATATCAATCAGTGTTATGCCAGTGGCCAAAAATGGCATGTCTAGGATTAGCGGGACATATTTATCCTCTTCTATATCCAATATGAGGAAATCAGCAGGGAAGATAAATTTTTCCACCTTGATTAGCACGTCCTCTATTATTTTCCTTGGGTATGTTAATGATCGATCAACCAGTTGCAGTGTCACTGTAGTTGTTTTGGCTTCTCCCAATCCAAGTTTTCTGAAAACAGATAGAGGCATTAAATTGCACCAGGATCGTACAAAGCTTTATCAAAGTAAAAATCACCAATAGTGCAAGGGACACTGAAACTCCCTGGATCTTTCAATTTTGGCAGGAGCTTTTTCTGAATTCTCACGCTGCATTCCTAGTTAACATCACTATCTCATGTCCTTCTAGCTTCCGTTTGTTTGATAGAATGTCCTTCAAGAATTTGGTGTAATTAGGCATTTGGAACAATGCATCAACTAGTGGAATGTTTATATAGAGCTTTTTTAACACTTCAATGAATATCATCCTGTATTATTGGTCCATCTTAAGCTTTTTCAATCGTTGTGGGAATGGAATGGGTGGCTCATAGGGATTAACCAGATTAGTTGGCATCTGCCGTGATCCTTCTGAACTTCCTTTCATCGATGTCTTCCTGGTATTGTCAATATGCTCCTCATTCTTTGTTTTAGAAGAATCCACTGTCTCTTTATTTGTACCTGGTCTTTTTACATGTATCTCAGGTAGTTGAACCCCACTTTTTGTAGTCATGGCTAGAGCATGCTCCCTAGGGTTCACTTCGGTATTACTTGGCAATGCACCAGGCACTCCTCCTATCATAGAAAGAGCTATCTACCCCATCTATGTTTCCAGATTCTTAATAGTAGCACACTAATTTTGGAAATTTGTTTCAGTCTTTCTCATGAACTAATTAGTTATTTCCATGTATTTATCCATCTTTTCCATGAGTTTTGCAAACATCTCCTCCAACTGGGATTTCTTCTCCTGCTGAAACTGTCATTGAACTCGGTTGTGATTTTGATTTCCACCCCAAGAGAAATTTGGATGATTTCTCCACCCCGAATTGTAAGTGTCAGAATTGGGGTTGTTGTGCTAACGTTGATCCCACCAGGCATACTCCACGTGTTCCATTCCTTGTGAAAGGATGGAACATTTAGTTGTGCAATGTTCTACCACACACTCTTCACAATTGGACTTTCTTACTTGTGCTGAGTTTGCTGTTTGTGATATACTCTCTTCTTTGTGAAATAAGGAATCAATCTTTGCAGATAAGGCCGAGTAGGTATCTACCTCGTAAACTCCAACTGATTTCTTTAGACCCACTCGATCTGAAGACCACATGGTTAAAGTACTAGCCATTCTCTCAAACAACTCCCAAGCTCCATCGATCGTTCTTGTGGTTAGGGTGCCATTTGATGATAAGTCCACCATACTCCTGAAAGTTGGAAATGTATAGAAGAATCTGATTTGTGACGGTTTATAGAACCCATGTTGAGGACATTTCCTTAACATGTTCTTAAATATGTTCCATGCCTCATCAAATTACTCAAATTCATTCTGGCTGAATATTGATATTTCATGCCTCAATCTCGCCACCTTGGTCGATGAGAAGAATCTCTTGCAGAATTTGTGGGCCAGATCGTTCTACATAGTTATACTCACAACAGGAAGTGAATCTAGCCACTCAAGTGCCTTATCCCACTAAGTGTGTGGAAATAATTTCAGTCGGATAGTATCTTCTAATATTCCTTGGTACCGAAATGTTGACACATATCCAAGAATTAGGATACATGTGTATGCGGATTCTCGTTTACCATCCCATAGAATTGGTGTCCGTTTTGGAAGAGTTGGATGACATTTGTTTTTAACTGAAAGTTTGGCTGTTCGAATGCAGGATACACAATGTTGGATTGACTTTGGGCGACGAATAGTGACAAGAAGTCCCCAAGAAGAGCATTCACATCATATTGCGCCTCTACATTGGCTGGAGCAGCAGGATTTTTGTCTCGGTTCCAATTGTTGATCAACCATTTGTATTTGTAATTGATCTTTTTGTTGTGCTGCTCTTGCTTCCCTCTGTTTACTATGAAAAGTTCATTCAATTTCCAAATCGATTGATCATCGCATGCAAGACCTAGCATGTAGCTCAGCCTAAGTAGAAGAACTGAGTAAGATATAATATGTAACAAAAATTAAAAGCAAGTTCGAATTAGTGTCTAAGTAACAGAAAATCAAACTAATAATCAATCATCGGCAGCGGGGCCAAAAACTTGTTGTACGAAAATATGTTTCGCGTTTAAAACTAACGCAAGTGCACGGTTCGTTAACAAGTAATAAAGTGAAATTTTAGAGTTCCGAATATTGTCCACCAATTTGTTTCCATAAGTGGTTGAATCAAAATAAGAAACTAGAAAATTCGACAATTTTTTGTACCATGCGATTGTATAGTAAAGCTGGTTGGGTCTTTGGTCTTTCTTGAACAAGCCAATGCGAGCTATGCGATCGTATAGTTATGACAACTAACAATTTCTTGCATTTTGATCCTCACATTTAGTTTTTGTCAATCTTGACCTCTTCTCCAAGTCTTCTTCCTCTAATGTGTTATTCCAAATCTCAATTTGTCCTCCACATCTTCACAATCTCCTCCGAGCCATCTTTCAATTATTTGCACATTGGTCCCTGAACTTTCAATTATTTAGCTCGAGTTGAGCCCGAGCTTCGAGTTTTGGCTCTTGGCTTGGCTCGTTAACATGACTACAGTCATATAGCTCGTTATGAACAAGAATGATGTTATTACATTGACATTCATGTTGATGTGATTGTAACAGTGTTTTAACGCTTAAATGACAACTTGTTCAAGGTCGAGCCAAGGCCTTTAATATTGTTGTTTGGGTGAGGCTTCGAATTTTATTTTATCTAAGTAATTCATGGTCGCGTTCCCTT
>CAIGRF010007132.1:4607-16674 GCA_903798235.1 Fraxinus ornus | reverse complement strand
TTAATATATTTAATTATTTATTACATGAATTAATTTATTGTCCCACCACAATCATAAACCTAATTTATTCCCCCTAAAAATCAGACGGTAAAACTTATAAATTTTTGATCAATTTTAGGCTCTTGAACATGAAGATAACCACCAACTTGACTTAAATATTATATTCTAGATTTTTCTCTTGTGCAGCCAACCAAGTCAAGAAGAAACCAAAAGAAATCAATTTTAAAATTTTATATATTCCACCACCGAACTTTCCAGAAACTCGTTGCCTTCTTGCCACCGCCATATGGGAATTGGGATCATTGTAGGAGCAAAAACCAATTGAGTATTAGTGTAGTAAAGTTATTTTCAAAATTATACCAGACTTTTTTTATCAATAAATAAAATTAGTTTCTTTTGGGGTTTTAAACTCAACGAAACATAATCTTCCACCGCCTTCTTTGGTCTATTTCGAGAGTCTAATGAAGGATGTGATTGAGAAGCAAGAAGAATTGCCGAAGAAATTCTTAGAAACGCGTAAGAGATCGAATTGCTATTGAGGAAGCTTAAAGGGTAGAAGAAATGGTGTGGTGTGATTATAAATTTGTTCATTTTAAGTTTTTATTGAATAGTGAATATAATTGTAAAATTATTGGGCAGTATTTATTGAAAATATATTTTAATTATGGTATGATTATAACGTGGTGTAGTAAGTAAATTTTGTAGTGGTAATATAATTACTTTTTTTAAAATTATAAATACTTTTCAAAATATTGAAATCTCCTTAAAAATGGGATTTTAATGTACATCAAAAAGAGATAAATTAATGAGCTCTTAATAAAATGTCCATAAATTTTCATATTTTTTAATCACACATTCTTCAAATAAATTATTTTTCACAAAATTAATTCTCAAAAAATCGAAAATTGATTTTACGGAATACCATACATTCTTTTAATAAATATAATTTTACACGTAAATCAATAATTTTTCTGACTTTTTAACTATACATTATTCAAAGAATTCACTTTTTACAAAATCAATTCTCATAAAATTTAATGAGCTCTTCTCTGTAAATTAATAAAATAAAGATTCAAAACTTTGCCCCTATTTGGTGTAAATTAAAATTAAATTTTTAGTATATATTAATAGAAGTTAATGAAATGTATATTTGGAAAGTTGCGAATTGTGCACAATATATGATTAAAATTAATTGTTGATTTTGATTTAAAATCTTTAGTAATTTTTACCAAAAACGGACTTAATATTTTTTGAATTCTTATATCAATGAATAACAAGATTAGAAGTATATCTTACAATGAAACAGCATCTCAACTTTCTCATCAAAAGAATGCCCGCTTATAGTTATTGGGTTAATTTACACGCAATTCCCTACATATTCCTCCTCAGCTACCGCTTGTTGTTATAACTGAAAGTTGAAACAGATCCATAAAATTAATTATCAAATAAGACATTCTTATTTTAAAGAGATAAACTTTGAAAATAATCTTTAATAGACTATTTTATCTTACTCAATTCGTCTCATTTATATATGTTGTGTTTATTTTCACCCGAATTAAGAATCCTATTTAATGTTATTGAGAAGATAATTTTTGTCAAAAAACTCTTCATGTTTATTTTTATTTAATTATCAACAATTAGTAGTAAATTATTATTAGAAGTAGTAAAGAAATTGAATATTTAATTTTCAAGAAATATTTTTATATTTGTACAATTCTAAGATTAAATGAGAAAATTGGTTTTATCTAGATAAATTAAATAATATATATATTAGTAAACGAATAAAAATCAAACCTTTTTTTTTTAAATTTTATTTTATAATGGTTGTATCTAATCTACCTATAATAAAATAGTGAGTTTTGAAATCACTGTTCACAAGTCGCCGCGAGTCTGACTCGGCTCGACTAAGCCGTCTATCCGTTTGTTTGTTTTTTTTTTTTTTTTAAATACGTTTGAGAGCCAAGCCGACTGTCTTTTTGGTTCGGCTCGGCTCGACTATGCCATCTAAGCCCTATGCGTTTTAAGTGATTTAAGATTTGTTGTAAATTTGAAGTGCGTCTATAATAGATATATGGTTGATAAATTTTAAATATCAAAAATAATTTTATATTAATTGTGAAACGTAAAGTCGTGATTGTTTATGTTTCTTTTTAATCTCAACCTTATTCCAATGTCATTTTTTCGAACTTTATTTTTCCTACAACATTTGATTCGATATTTCGCGATATGAATATACATTTAGTCGATTTAAATTTTCTAAAAAAACTTACAATGTGATAATAATATATATATATTATTAAACGNAATTTTTCTTTTCTACCCACCCTAAAAAAACTTAGAATGTGATATGCAAGGACTCTAAATCTTTGTACTTCAAGAAAATTGAGGAAGAAAAAAGAAACAACAATATCTTGGTAGTTTGTAGTTTATGTGTGTTTTTAAATTTGAATTAATTTAGATTGGTTGTTAGATGAATAATTTCCATTTTTGTTTCTAACTTTTTTTTTTTTAATTATTTTATTTTTCGTTGTACCTTTAAGGTTTTCTATTTAAGAAATTTTGCTAAATAAGATTTTAATAGTGATGTCTCTAAAATTAATTAAAAATCAGTCAAAAATATTACGTAGCCAACTATACAACGGCATGTGCCTCTGACTAGTGTAATTACAAGTTTCACTCCAAGTTGTTTATTTTATATTGAATATTTAATTATTGACTTTTAAAAATATATTTGAAAATAAAAAATCTGTTAGATGTATCTTTAAATTTAAAAATGCTTTCGGTTCCTAATTAATCTACCTTTGCTTCGATATAAGAAGTAATAAACTACCCGTTTGTGCCCAACTCATTGAATACAGGACACTTAGGGTGTGTTTGAGCCACATTATTTTGGAAGAATATATTTTAGAATAGTAGATTGATGGAGAATGTGTGTGAAAAAAGAAGGAAAATTTATTGATATGATAGAAAATATTATTTTATTGAAAAATGTGTATTTGAAAATGAGTAGAAGAATGAAAATAAAAATTTTAATGTATTCCAAATAGGGGCTTAGTTGCCTTCCCCTAGCGAAAAGAACGGGCATTGTGTGATGGGTCCGTTGCAGAGAGTGAAGAGAAAGTCACCATCGTATATGCAGAAAAAATCAAAGCGACGAGACATGATGACGCTGTTAACTTTGAAAAGACTCTAAAAGACTTTTCTAGAATACATGATAATCTAATCGCCAAAGTTATGATCAAGAGAACTGTCGGTAAAAATAATGAATGTTTTCGAAAGCTCTAATCATATAGCAATTTTAGTCGCGTTTATCTTCACAATTATTGATACCAGTGATTTTATGGGTTTTTGTTAGTTAATTAATGATAAAAGTCCAAATGAAGCAATATTGTAAAATCGAACATCAAAACGACGTCATTTCGTCCTCAGTGACAAGCACCTACTACTAACGTCGTCTTTTCACGTGCAATCCAACCGCCAAATCCTTCAGAAAACGAAACCCCTCTGGTAACGCCGTCAACTTCTACTTTTCCACGGCCAAACATCCGTGTTACCTACAGATAAACACATTTACTTTTAGAAAGAGAAGGCGAAAGAGTTGGGTGAGGAGTAATTCTGCATTTTGCTTTATAATTGTCTGCATTTTCTTTTCTACTGTCCTCCGTCTCCACCACCACTCCATAGCCACTGCTCTTATCTGAAACAAATTCACCGCCACGTTTAGTGTTCCTTTTTCTGCTCAAATTGTCACGTCTTAGACTTCGATCTCTGTATTTACAAATCAAGCTTCTGTTATAGCTCATTGCTGTGAGAATGAGGAGTGTGACGTCAGAGAACGGTTCTGATCAGCAGAGTGAAGAGAGATGTAGAAGCTATAGTTCTAGTGCTGACATCAGCGAATCGGAGTTTTCTAGTAGTGGCTCATCGTGTCGGCTGTACAAGGTGGAGGAGGAAAATAGAAGCGCTTCGAGTTCCATAGACTCGTCGCCGATCTCAGCTGTTGCTAGCTCGGGGATTCCGGCGCCGATTTTACCGCCTTTAATGTTCCCGGTGTGTGGCGGGAAGGATGTGGTAGTCTGGGATGAGAAGCCGCAGAAATGCGCGGCCGATTTGTCAGGTTAATATCTGGTTTGATATTATAGTATTGTTAGTGAAGCCTTGATTCCGAATAATTTTATTCTGAGGATTATAAATTTCTGGCATTTTTATTGAATACTAAAAAAATTATCTTTGTATTCAGTTTCTCTACATGATTTGTTTCATCTGCTTGCAAATAATCTTTTACCTTTTATGCCTATGTTTGCAATTTTTCGTTCATTTATTGTTTATACATTTTAGCAAATAGATTTGTGTGTATAGAGTAAATTTATTAATATATTAGGGATTTATTTAGTTGAATAATTCGTCTGCCTATTTCAGAGAATGAGTGGTTTACAAATTCATTTAGGCATTTTTTATTAATGTATTGTTCATCCTACATTTTCTCATTTTCCGTTCACTCTTAGAAATTGAGATGATGAAGGAAAGATTTGCTAAGCTTCTACTTGGTGAAGACATGTCTGGAGGAGGCAAAGGAGTTTGTACTGCGCTTGCCATCTCAAATGCCATTACTAATCTCTCTGGTAAGTCACTGTATATAGTATATATGCCCGTGTATATCTGAGTGTGTAGGCGAAATAAGGTCTGAATGTGTGGTCTAAATTCATTTGTTTGGAATTTTTTGGGTTTATAGTGTTAAACAATCCAAAGAAAATAAAGGAAAAGAGGAGGCTAAGGTTTTATTAATTGTGCACAATGAAATTGAGTACAAGAAGATGATTTAACCTAAATATAAAGAGACTATATATAGGCTAAACAAAGGAAACTAAAAAGGACTATTCTACCCTTAACAAACAATAAAATAAAATAACCATATATTTCTTAACATATAGCTACTGTATTTGGCGAATTGTGGAGGTTGGAGCCACTGGCACCACAGAAGAAGACAATGTGGTGCAGAGAGATGGAATGGCTGTTATCTGTTAGTGATTCAATTGTGGAACTAGTGCCTTCCATGCAGCCATTTCCTGGAGGGGGCACATATGAAGTAATGGCAACAAGGCCACGTTCCGATTTATACATGAACTTACCAGCACTCAAGAAACTTGATGCTATGTTGATAAGAATTCTAGATGGCTTTCAGGATACTGAGTTTTGGTATGTTGATCGTGGAATAGTTGTGGATGAGTCTGAGAAGTATTCGTCTGAGGTTTCTGGTGGTAGGCCTTCTATTAGACAGGAAGAGAAGTGGTGGCTCCCATACCCAAAAGTTCCTCCAAAGGGATTATCAGATGATATGAGGAAGAGGCTTCAGCAGTGCCGCGGTTGCACTAACCAGATACTGAAGGCTGCCCTGGCCATAAATAGCAATGTTCTTGCTGAGATGGATATACCAGATGCCTATTTGAAAACCTTGCCAAAGGTAATTTTTCCTTCTTGCTTTTACACCATTTTCCTTTGATGTGAACACGATGCGCATTTTGCTTGTGGGTGTCACACTACTATAATTTTTAGATCACACTTAGGATAGCATTTTATCCTTTGATGGTTGGGTCTTGTCTTGTAATTAAAGGCATAATGATTCTTTTGTAATTTTCCTAGTAATTCTAACTAAGCAAGCCTGCAATAGGCAATCTTTTCATTTTTATTTTGTTCTTGCTTATGTTATCCACTAATGTTGGATTCACATATATTTGTTTGCATTATCATTCTTATACATGTATTTATCATTTCTGACAATTTTTTGGTAACATATCATACCCAATTTGAAGGTTCAAGCACACAGAAATTGCAGTTATTAGCCCCTTCAAACCTTTTGGTAGGTACAGGAACCGTGGGATAGGGTTTCAGTGATTTTGTTCGCTACCGAAAGATGGAATAAAATTTCAAAGAGAAAAACTAATTGATAGTTGTAGAAATGAAATTGGACGCTAACTAATGAACCTTTTTAACTGTAAAACCTTTAATGCAGTTGCTATCTGCAAAGAGGATTTCGGTAGAGGAGTCAAAAGCTTGGAAATTGTAAGGGTAGAATTGTATGGTAAAATACTATTTTTTTCAGTTGTTTCTATTTGTTGTTAACTTGTCAAACGAAATGTTTTGAGGAACAGCTTGGCATATTTATACTATTAAATGGCTGGCACATTTATGGCTCTCGCCTTGCAATGCCACTTATAAAAGTTCAAAATCTGATTCTATATCATATTTGTTTGGTTGATATTTTCTGCCATAAGATTATATATGATGTCTGCAATGCAATCAATCAAGCCATACAATGATTAATTATGTCATGTCGATTAATCTTCAACTCATGAAGTTTGAAGGGGATTTTTGTTCTGTAAAAGATAGATGTCACATGCCTACTTGATGTTGGAAGACTGGATTGTGATGGACTATCTAAGTTTTGGTAACTCTTTCCTTCCATTTTGGATATGAGTTGGAAACACACTGCCAAAATCACGTGAGGAATCTTGGTCGATTAGGTTTAGAGGAGTTTTGATTTGATAAAGAGAAGACCAATATTTGGTTTCAATAAATCTTCTATAACATCCTTTATTTGAATTCGGACAGAAACACGTGTTTATGCTAACATTTGTATATAAAATCTTGGAGATTCTTGAATTTTATTTTGCTGTTATCTGTTGATATAACTTTTCTCATTTATTTTCCATTTGCCACTCTAGAATGGAAGAGATTGTCTGGGTGATACCATCTACCGATACATAACTGCTGATCAATTCTCACCAGGATGTCTTCTTGATTGCCTTGATTTGTCATCCGAGCATCACACGCTAAATGTAGTGAACAGAATTGAGGCAGCTGTGCTCGTATGGAAGCTGAAAGAAAGAAAGAAAGAGCCAAACCTTAAGAAAGCTAAGAGCAAGACATGGGGTGGTAAGATGAAGGGTCTGGTTGTCGATTGTGAAAAGAACCAATTCCTTGCACAGCGAGCTGAAACCTTATTGCATAGCCTAAGAATTCGGTTTCCCAGTCTTCCACAAACTGCACTAGACATGAACAAGATCCAGTATAACAAGGTAATTATCCTATGTTACTTTTCAATATTTGAATGCTTATAATGGTTATCTAAAATAATTTTTATTCTATTACCATGTTTTGAGAATTAAAGGCGCATGAACATCCTCTTTGAAAGTTTTAAATTACCGAATATTTAGACCCAACGTGCGGAATTATATAATTAAAAGCAACAAGTCACTTTTTAATTGTTTCTAGATGGTTAAATCAACAAATCAATTTATCTTAAGTTTTGAATACCACACTCAATAATTAAAACAATAAAGAACGCCAAAAATGATCACGGAAAAATCCCAACTAGGTAAAAACTTTTGGCATTTTGCTAGTCAATAATCCACTAGAGAAGGATTAAAGTTAGGCATTCGATTTTTCAAGATAAAATATAAGAGATTTAACCTTGATTTCTAAGGACTTTTTCTCAATCCTTAATTCATTGAATCAACTAATCGACTCCTTAAGTTTGACCTCTAAACTCTTATTTTCTAATTCAAGTTTATGCAATTTCTTAGAGGCAAAGCTATTCTCCTTTTTCAACTTAAGGCACTCCTCAATCAATTTGTCAAATGTCTTGTAGATGTCCCTACCATCCTCAAATCCTCAAACAAGTGACTTTTTAATTGTTTCTAGATGGTTAGATCAAACAATTCAAGTTATCCTAAGTTTGAATGTCACAATCAATAATTAAAGTAGTAAAGAAAACCAAACATGATCACGGAGAAACCCTCACTAGGTAAAAACTTCGAGCACTTTGCCAGTCAATAATCCACTATAAATCGAAGCAAACTTACAATATGATCCAGACCCGTCTACCTCGTAGAACTTCCGACCTCAATTCATTCGGTATCCCTTGATCCTAATGAAAGTGTATTCCTTCGAAATAAATCATGATTCCTCGTTTATACCGTAACCCTCCTAGACTGCGTGCTCCTGACATCAGATTTCGACTCCTGGTACCTCACCTTAGACCTCCTGAATTTGTGCTTCTGCAATAACTCCTGATTCTTGGTATGGATTTATCTCCGGTGGATTAGGTGGTTTGGTATTTCATTAAAAAGATCTTGTGTGTTTAATATGAAAAAATATGGCTTCATCAACAAAATATATTTTGGAAGAATTTATAGATCAAGTAATATGTGGTAATTGAATCTTGGAATTAATGAATGTTTTGGATTATCAAATAATTGATCTCCATGGAATAAATCCGATTCAACACACTTTTGAACGTCTCGTAGGGTAGGATGGGAAAGTGTTTGGAATGAAAATGGATTGAAAAATCAAGTGTTTGAAGCACAACAGAATCCTGGACGTCGACCTGCGCTCGAGTGACATGCGAACATCTTAGCAATCGTCAGTATTTTTATTATAACTTTCTCTCCCATGTCTGATTGAGGTGATTCAAAATGCATTGGAAAACTAACTCAAAGGACTACAATTCTTCTAGATAAAGCCTTATCCAAATTCCAATGTTTTTAATGTGAAAAACGCATTTCAAGTTGAAACTGAGAATTTGAAATATAACTTGTACGACTCTTTGACGCTCTTTAGGCTTATAATTGTATTCCTATGATTATATGTGATTTTCTTGTACATCTTGAACTTCTTCAAGACCTGCACTATTAATTTCAACTCTTTTGCTATAATTATGACTCAATACCTCATATTTTGACTTTGATTACAATTTGATAAACTTTAATACAATTCAATTAGGAGATGATTTTGACCAAGAACTGCCAATGACAAATTTCGAAATTGCCAATAATAATTTTGACTTGACACTCTTTCCCACAAAAGTTGTATAAAAATTTTCGTTATCTTCTGCAGGATGTTGGGCAGTCAATTCTAGAAAGTTATTCAAGGGTAATGGAGAGCTTGGCGTTCAACATAATGGCTAGGATCGATGATGTTTTGTATGTAGACGATGCAACCAAACGATTTGCTGCAGCTGAGTCTCTTTCAATTTTCAACCGAAGTATGAATGGACTTCCAATTCAGAAGAAGATTTCACCGAGTCCCTTTTCAATTCAATGCACCCCATATACCTCTCCTTTCGCAAGTCCAACATCTTGTTCATCTCCACCACTAGCCAGTAGCCCAGGGAGGTCTGTTTCCCCCCTATGCAAGAATAATGTGAAGGTAGCAACGCCGAGCCATAAATTTGACCAAGTTGTGCCTACCGATTGGGATAAAGTATTATCATATGCTGGAAATCTCAGTGCTAGAAGAGTTTCTTGGGATGCCCCAGAGCGTGACTGACATCCGGAAATGGTCAGTCCATATTACCATGTATATTTTAGCATAGTTATTTTCTGCTTATAATTTTGACCATGGAATCTAATTAGTGTTGACTTATGCTGGTATTATTTCATTTTATGTAATTAATTATGCATTTATGAGTCTCAACTTATGGAAATATGCAATTATTCATCTGTTAATCCCATTTAAATTGTCTAGATACCAAGGAAATTCTCTGTATATGTAAATTACTCAACTTATAGACGTAGATTGGATGGATAGAATTGACACTGGTATCGCATTCTTGTCTGTTTGATTCTTTCCTTTAAATTGTACGTTTCCAAGGGCATATAGAAAGTTCTGTCTCCTAACTGCCAACAAGAAATACAATTTTTCGAATCCCAATTTTTGACGAGGAATGAGCATATCCATAAAAATAGACGAGCTGCATGCCAAGAAAGCAACACAGATGGATTAACGATGGCCTTTAATCAGATTAAATTACATGAATGTACAGAAATGAAAACGATTTCAAGGATTCATTCCATTGGTCATTTGTCTGAATAATAATTGTAATTGGTGATAGTGGTTCTGGCTCTTATGTTATCATCCTGCTGAGTTTCCACCTTTTAGGATAGATAATGGCCTTCACGTGCCATTGATACCAAAATGGCTTAAAATCATTTGAAAATAAAGTAGAATTTTATTTCATTTAATCATGTATGAAAATGAACAGAAACCGAATATCAGATGTAGCAACTCTGTTCATTAACCCTACTTTTTTAGCATAAGATTAGTACACTATCAGAAGTAGACAACTGCTTGAACTGTCAAATATGTAGAGCACATGGTCGAAAATATATGTTTGGCTCTTATTCCTTACCTCTAAAAGACAATAAAAATTAAGGATTAAACTAGTTTGTTAGAAAAAAATTTGACATGCATTTTGACTTCCTCTCACATGTGATGCAACCCACGCGGGACTGATATGAATTAAAAAAGGCAAAAAATTATGTCCCTCCCTCCTATTGTGAGGGAGCTGTGAAACCCTTCCTGGCAGCCTAGCTTGGTTCAAAAATTAAATAGCCAATGGATCTAGCTTGGCCTGCTTACAAAGGTTGACAGAATCAGTTTGCTTGCTCATAAATCCACATGCACTNGATTTTAACCATGTTGTCCATAATGGGTAACATGTTTGTTACTGAATTTTTGGGCGCCTTCTGCGATGTTCTCAACATGTTGTGTGTAGACATATAATTTTCATCCCCTAGTAATTAGTAACATAGTGTGTTACTTCATTGTTTGGAGTGCTCTAATAATGGAGAATTGTGCATTTTAATTTCATATATGGTCATTGGCGGACCCGGGGGGCACGTGCCCCCAACTTTTGAGATTTTTTTTTTAAAATTTATAAAATCATGTTTGGTATCGATTGAAATCTAAATTTTAATCTAAATTAAAATTAACAATTAATTTTCACATATTTCATGGAATCCATAGTTGTTTAATTTTTATCAAAATCTACTAAAAATTTAATTTTAATCTCAAACAAACGAGGGCAAAATCACAATAAATTTGAATTTCGATAATATGCTAATTTTAAAAATTCTACGACGATCGTACACTAATCGAATTAACAAATTGCTTATGTGATCTCGAAGTTTATTTCAAGAACTACATTATGGGCATATCGAATAGTCTCAACATATATCGAAAATAGTTAAAAATACGTAAACGTGAGTCTTAAAGAGACGTCTACCTCGCATTTTAAAAAAAAATCAATTATTTCATTAACATTTATTATTTTTGCGATACAAATTTCTCAATATAATTTTCATCATGTTATTAGGAAATTTTCAAAAAATCTCGAAATTTTACATCCGAAAAAATCATATCCCATGTAAATTTTCGAATGCAAAATTACATGGGGTATGATTTTTTTTGACGTAAATTTTAGAGTGTAAAATTTCTCTCAACTTCTTTGCAAGTTCGATTGTGCCCCCCCTAAGTTTTATGTTCTGCGTCCGCCCCTGATTGGTCCAATACTCCTACTCTCCAAATCAAACACTCACAATTCCTCGACTCTTCCACACCCAATCATCTTCCTTGCCACGAAAGAACTTGTTGACGTCGGAAAGTGTATGGCCAACAACTAACAACTCCATGTAGGCACCTCCATGCACACTAGAACACATAGTTAGTCACTCGTGACCTATTCAGTGGTGGTGGAAATGGTCGCGAGTACTTCGACGATCAAGTTAGTAGACGATAAGAAAAAGGGGTGATCGTTTCGATAATGGGAACTGTCGAAATGTTGATATGACAGTGATGGGGACAGTGAAAATATATATATAGTGGTTGGAGTTGCATTACCTTCAAAATGACACTAAGTGTGAGTATATAGAGGGAAAAAGGTGGACTTGAGACCGTTAGATTGAGGGACATGATTAGTGTGTTTTTGCACACTTATTTAATACTTAAATATGTTTATTATTGATGAAAAAAGCGAACATCGACTCACAATTGGGTATTTTTGGCTTTTGTAGGTTATAAACCCCAAATGGAAAGAGAATATGGCAAAAAGAAGAGAAAATGGACCAAAAGTCTACAAAAACATGAAATTGGAGACCAAATTGCACAAGGGCAGAAAGTTGGAGGATTTGGGTTGCGATTTATGGACGGCTAAATTGCAATGAAAGTCTAAATCTGATAACCAAATATATGGGGGGAATATAGGTCCCCTACTCTAAAAAAAATACAT
>CAIGRF010007120.1:28623-55088 GCA_903798235.1 Fraxinus ornus | reverse complement strand
ATATTTTGGACAGCCCTACTTGGATGGAACATTTTGTCATTCATATTTTGTGCTTCATTTGTACAAAAGTCATATCCTAACGTTTGTGTATTTTATATTTTGCGGCCTTAGTATATTATTCAAAACTACTTTTTCCCACCATTTGCGTTTTAAATATTTGACATGTTATAGTGAACAATATTGTCAAGATTAATTCATCTTGTCTTGATTAATTAAGGATTGTTGTTTTTACCATCAAGGTCAATGGTTCAAGAATTGGTCTCTCTCTCTCTCTCAAAAAATAAAAAAAATAAAAAAAAATTGTTGGGGAAATATATTTTTTTCGAAATATCACTTTAGTCCCTTGAAAAAAATGCAAAATGTCTCCAAACGTGCCAAAATTTGTCATGATGCCTACATTTCTCAAATGTTAACTTTTAAAATCATTCTCAAAATAAAACATGAGGTCTTGGAATCAAACTCTTTCTTAAGTTGCAGTTTGATCCTTAAACTTATAAAAATTGAACGAATGTAGTCTCCACTAATTGTACTTGCAACACAATATTTGTACCCAAAGTTTTAATAATAATCAAGAAAAATTGGAGGTCTTAACTAATTCAAGGCTCAAGCTCTATCTAGAGAAAAAGCCCTAATACTAGTCCATTATAATGTATTGATGTTCACTAATCAGAAAAAGTATTACTAATTATTTCTCTATTTGAGATAAAATTACGAACGTTGTTTTCATCGACATATTTTTTTGGTTTCGTGTTAAATCATGCTAAATTAGAGTAAAATTGTTACTTACATCGTGAGTTAGTAAACATAACTTAGAATGGGAAATCGTACAAACTAAAGGGGCATTCGTTTAGGTTAGATTTTCACATATGCCTCTCATTAAAGTCATTAATACGAGAATGGTCTCTTAGAGATCTCGAACATTGATGGTCTTCTTTGCTACATCAAATTGATGGGCCCAAAAGTGGCCTCTCATTATCTGAAAATGTTACTTTGTCAGAAGAATTTGATAAAAAGTTTAACATAATCGTATGTCACAGCAGATAATGAGATGGAAGAAAAAGCTGACTGTAGTTTAAAATGTGCAATGATTAAATGACACATGATATTATATCAAGTTTTATGTTATCATTGATATTCATGTTGCTGGATTGGTCATTATTTGAAATGATTTATTTATTTATTTTATTTTTTTGTTGACGTAGGAACCCACAGCCACTACCTGTGAGTGCTCGTTAGATAAACTTCGCTCCATGTGCAGTAATCCGCAAACCACACATGAGAGATAAACCACATTAGGCAAGTCCGGTACGACGAGTTCGACCGAGGAAGAGTTGACAGAGAATTCAAACTTGTGACCTTCGATCTCCGCGTTCATCTGCTCCACCAACTCGACCACTCCCGAAGGAGTTATTTGAAATGATTTATTGGTGGCAATGAAAATGAATGAAGCATAAAAAATATCAAAAAAGTTTCGATGGGGACTTCCACTTCTGCTTAAAATCAAATATTTTTGTGCTTTTTTGGACCGTATCCCCATGCATTTGGCTAAAAAAAAAAAAAGTCCGTAAAAGCGAGACCAAACATGCTGTAACTTGCACAGCTAAAGAGAAAATGTCAATTAACCCTCAAACTCTAATCGAACTCCAATATTTGGAACTAAAAGCTGGGGCCTCTTTTCTCCTAATAGAAGAAAATAAAAGGCAGGTTCTAGACATAAAAACATGTTAATGGTCTAATTGTGACTTCTTTTGCCATACAGCCAAGAAAGCAAGAAAATATGTTTGTGGGTCACGTATGGTGGCCAGTTGAGTAAATATGAAATACGAAACAAGATTTGTCGAAGACAAAATCAAGTGAATAATTTTGTCCCTTCTCTAAAAGCTTAAAATTTAGGTGAGGCAGGTCAACATAGCATTAGAACATGTAATTGTGCAAGTGTTGGCCTTTGCTTACAAATGAATTGGTGGTCTGTAAGTGACGGGTGTGTGCCAAGACAAACTTTAAACGAATAACTTGTCCACTTTATAAGAGTCAAAGATTTTAGACGAGGTGATTCAATGAAACGACACCTAAGATTTCTCCAATCACAACAAATACATAAACCACTGTGCAACCGCCATAGAGATGTGAAATTTTCAAGATGTTTTTCTTTGTTGAATAGTAAAATTCACTTGCCAAATACATAAGACAAACAAGGATAATGCTACGTGTAAATAACATTATCCATAGTAGTGTCCATAATGGACACTCGGCACCCCTCCAATAGGGGCCAAACATGTGTCCATTATGAACATCTTTATGGACAATGCTATGTGGATGAACATCTTTATGGACAATGCTACGTACACATTGCATTGTCCGACAAACAATAGTTGGATAAGCACATCCTTGTAATATCAGCATAGAAAATGTGAAAGTACTCTGAAATATTAAGAAATCACAATCAAAGCATTTAGATCTAAAGAAAATACCAGACCTGCAGTAACACAACATTAGGTCTGCATTTAGAGGCTTAAAGTTTGTATAATCTTTCGTACTTCTTGCTATGGTAGCATGTCGAGAGGTTGCATCAAAGACAGGATAATGCTTACAATCAAATAAGTTGTGGGTCACCAGATTGAAAGTTCATTCACCCTTGATCGAAACTGATGTTCTCTGTCATGTACTGGTATTTGCCAACCATGCATAGACAATTTTTGACAATTCTCGCAAACTGCACATAAACTGAGGTCAATTAAAAGGGACAGCAGCACTTTTGTTGTTCATTTCTAGTGCAATATGCTAGTCCATTGCTGGATGATATCAAGTAAACAACGGGCTTTCAATGGCTCAAAGATTGAGCGATCAAAGGAGGCCAAATAAAAAAATATGATGGTTTAAAAATTTGTTTACCTGATAATGCAGTGAAGATATGGTCTCTGATACCCTCAAACGAGGAAAAACAACAGCAGCTTAACCCAAACTCTGTCTGTAAATGTAAGTGCCGTCTAATTCTACACAAGGAATTCCAGCTATCTTGTTCCAATAATCCCCTTTATCTTTGAGACACCGTTGTTTCAGAGGGGGACAGTCGCTTATCTCTAGATGCCAAAGCTTGTCGAGCAGGTTTTCACTGGGCAAAACATTAAGGCTTGTACAATTCATGATTGATAGGTGTTGTAGAGAGGTGAGGTTTTCAAGAACCTTAGAGAGCGAAGTAAGTTTTGGAAATCTAGCAATAGAAAACTTAATTAGAGAACGAGGAAAGAGACCGTCATCATCACCAAGAAACTCCAGTTCTTGAAATCCACCACAGATAGAAAATTCTCGAAGAGAGGTTAGTCTGTGTAGGCCCCACTTTGCTAGAGGCTTGAGTTTCCTAGAATCCCAGATCCTTAGTGAAGATAAATTTGGGGGGAAATCACATCTTGGGAAGTTCTGAAGCCTGCGACAAGTGCGTATCTCGAGTGATACGAGGGATGTGAGGTTTCGAATCTGCATTGGCAAGGACTTAAGATTTGAACAATGTTCGATGGAAAGTGTCCTCAGGTTTGGTGGCAACCCTTGCTCTGGGAAGTTATCTAGACCGTTACAATCAGATAGATACAGTTCAAAAAGATGTGCAAAGCTGTGCACATGCCGGAGTAGAGAGCTGAAATTCAGCCATTTGGATATAGTAAGCTCTTCCAGAGAAATTTCACTGTTTGGTGGAAGCATTGCCTCTGAAAGTTGATTGCAGTTTTTGATGGAAAGTTTTTTAAGGGTGATTGCAAAGTTACCATCCAAACAGGTCCTCAGAGACGAGCAGTCCTTAATCTCCAGCCTTTCAAGGTTTGAGAAGCTACTAGGCAGGGATACTAGGGCATTGCAGCTGAGTATCTCAAGGCGTCGAAGCATGGGAGGGAAGCCATTTTCCGAAAAGCTTACAAGTCTTTGGCAATTCTTTATTATAAACTCCCTCAGGATCCTGAGGTTGCTCATGTTTGGAATGGACATTAATCTCGCACAGCGAAATAACTCCAAAACTTCAAGATTGCAAGGCATCTGTTGTTCCTCTTCACAAAGGGATACAAGTTCCGAACAGTCAGCAACGACGAGGCGTCTTAGACGGACAAGATGTTCTACCGTAACTCCATTTTCCCACAGTGAAAGCAGTTCCCTGCAATTACAACACTCTAAAACTTCAAGTGATTCAGTGGTCTGCAGCAGTTCCTCCGGTAGATGAGATAGCCCTGTAACAGACTCAACTTTCAAGTAGTTTAACTTATTAAGATTACTGAAACTTCGTAACACTACTTTGTTGCATTCCTGAAGGTCCAAGTCATGAAGAATGGGGAGCTTCAATGGAGAAACATTAGTTAACTTGGGGCATTTGAATATTGTAAGCTGAGTAAGATAAGGGAACTGGTTCTCGGATTCCTCACCATCTGCAGAACAGGACCATGTTTCCCATTCTGGCATGTCATAAAATCTTAGACTCTCGAGACTTTGAAATGGAACAGTCACAAAACCGCAAAATTCAACACCAATGTGTTTTACTTTTCGCATGCCTTCTATGCGCAGGTGTTTGAGCTTGGGAAGTTGCCCAAGTGGTGGTAAAGATGTACATTCACTACAGCTGCCCAGGCTTATGCTCAACAATTTGCAAAAAAACTTATCCCCTATCCAACTTGGGAAGTTTTCACCTCTATAGAATTCAATCTTGAGATTTCTCAAGTTTTCATGAGGCCGTATCATATCTAGCACTTCTTCTTCGAAACTCCTATCAATTGAAACATCAATATCTTTTCCCCATGCCAGTTGTAATTCATCGAGTTCTTGCTTACGCCTTAAACATGCCTCCTTTGCATCCTCGATGTCCGTCACATTTTGCAATTCTGAAATGGCAAGTGTCCCCTGCAAATGCTGAAGATTCCTCAATTCCCTCAGTCCCAAGCCACCGACTTTGCTGACAACAAGTTTTGGTAATGTCCGCAGGTTTATCAATTTACCGATTTCGACCGGCATTTCCCTCAGTTGATCGGTGTTAGAGATGTCAAGATGCCGTAGGTTGGGTAAACTTCCTACTGCCGGTGGCAGCTGACGGATAGAGCGGCAATTACTTAAAGATAAAGTGTGCAAGTTGTAGAGATCACTTATAGAGTCCGGCAATGAAACAATAGAAGTGCCTGATAGATTGAGGTACCGTAAATGTAACAACTTGCAGATGATACTTGGAAGCTCAGTGATGGAATAGCCGCTTAGAGATAGCACTCTTAAGCGATGAAGCTCTGGAAGCAATTCAAGTAAGATCTTGTTGGATAAGTAGAAAGGAGGCCAAACGTGTGAATTTTGGACAGGCATTGGTATAAAAGTTCTCAAACCTTGAACTTGTTTGAATGCCCTGAATCTTGTGAAAACTTCAAATTCATGACGCAGGAATGAAGCATGGCGAGTTTTTTCTGGTACTCTATACTCCTTGTTAGTATTTACCTTCTCATCAAGCCTGTAGCAAGTCCCTCCAGCAACAAGTTGAGCCAAATCATTTATAAGGTCGTGCATCACAAAATGTGAATCACTGTCACTTAGTCGTTGGAAAAAGGATCTCGACAATAGTTCATTAAAACACTCGAAGCCTAACTCTTCCATCTCTTTACTCCCTCTTTTTTGGTCCAGAAAACCTTCTCCCATCCACAACAACACCAGCTCATTCTTGTCAAACTCATAGTCCTTTGGAAATATGGAACAATAAGCAAACAAATGCTTCAAATGCGAAGGCAGATGATGATAGCTTAATCTTAAAACAGGAAGAATGTTGTTTTGTTCTGGTAAATCCCATATCTTGCTCTTCAGCACATCTACCCACTCTTCCTTACTTTTAGAACGTAGAAGGCCACCGAGTGCTTTTGCTGCCAAAGGCAAGCCTCTACACTTCTTCGCTAGTCCCTTACCAATTTCTCTTATATCTGGATCAGCATCTATAGATCTTTTAGCGTGATGAGCTAAAAGAGATAAGCAATCACCATCTGTCAACATCTTCATATGGTAAGCTGGAACAGAACCCACTTTTGATGCAACATGATCAAGGCGAGTTGTAACGATAATTCGACTTCCAGGTTGCCCATATTGGAAAGGAAGACATAGTGTGTTCCAATTTTCATAGTCCTCATTCCAAAGATCGTCAAGAACAATAAGGAACTTGCTCTTCGACAACTCCTGCTGTAATCTGACTTGAAGCATATTTAAGTCCTTAGATTCGCCACTATCATCAGTCACTGCCTTGTAAATTGTCTTGGTTATTGTAAACACATCAAAATCAGATACACAAACCCATGCTCTCACATGAAAGCTTCCCTTAACATCTCTATCATTATAGACAAGTTGGGCAAGAGTCGTTTTGCCAATTCCACCCATCCCAACAATCGGAACGTAGCAAACATCATCATGACACCCCCCCTCACCAATCAAAAATATCCTCATGGCTTCTTTATCCTTGTCTCTTCCATAAATGTGGGACTCATTTAAGGAAGTGCTAGGCAATCTGGTTACCGTCCATCGGTTAGAATGCCCACCCAAATTCCCTTCCAATTTCAAATCATTCTTTTGCTTCACTATCTCATCAAACATGTTCGAGATTTTTTTTATCTTGGATATCATCCTATAATCGGATGCAATTGAACCAGGTAATAAACTGCTGCAAGTAGGGATCAATTTCTGAAACAGACTTATTCTAGGCAGAACTCCTTCGTATTTTTGAATCAAAGCTTGAGTGGTAATCTCATCCAATATATCTTCCAAGTCATAGAACAAGTCCCTGAGGCCCTCCAGCCATAGTGTTATATGTCGATCAGTTAATTGCTTATCTTCAGCATCATCGAGCACCGCCTGAATAACAGACAGATTTTGAATCCATTTCTTGCGGTGCGTATCAATTCTCTCCCGGTGGGTGAAGGCCATCACCAGACCTGAAGCTAATTGCTGGAACAGTACCTGAATGAATGCAGAAAGAAAGAGCTCCCCCAGAGGCATTTTCTTGGTTCTTTCTTATTGAAAACAAACAAAATCTGATCTGAATCAAGAGCAAAACCAATTTGCAGAATAGGGCAAACACTCTAAAATTTGAGAATAATTGACCAATCCCAATAATCAATATAGTGGAATAATCTTGTTCTACGGATATGAATGAATGGCTGGCAAATCAAGAAAACAAAAAAAGCAGTTGTCACATAATAGCTGGCATTTTAAACCACAAAACAACTATTAAATCTAAAAATGATTATCATAAGAGTCAATTATTGTGTGTGTATTTATATACATACATAAATACATCAAGAATCATATAATAACTTACAGATTGCAGAAAAGAACTGGAAACTCCCTTTCTGTTCCTGAGCTGGTTTTGATCCAACCAAAAAACATATACAATTGCAAATAATCTTAGCCTATGTTTGACACCGATTTTGGGAGAAAAATTGGATTTTGAATAGTGATTGATGGAAGAATGTGTTTAAAAAGTAAGGAGAATTTTTGGGTTTATGTGTAACATTATTTTATTAATAGAATGTGAGGTTGAAAAGAAGAAATAGATAAAGAATGAGAATAAGAATGGAAAAAAAAAAATGGGTGTCATAGGCTTAGATTAAGAGCAGAGAGAAGTAGAGTTTTCAATAATCTCACAGTTTTATTTTTTTATTTTTTTGATATGAAAAGAACTTTCATTAAACAAACGGATATACCGATTACGGACGATTATCAAGCCAGATAGCTTGAGAAACACAGTCTGGAATACTATCCAACCAAACACAAATATCATCTACCAATTTAACATGTCTAGCTAGCTTATGAGCCACCATATTACTTTCCCTGTAAATATGGGAAAATTTGCAGTTAACAAATTGGGTGGCTAAATGTTTCACTTCCGAGTACAACACTCCTAAAGAAGAGTTTAGCATGCTTTCTGTTTGAAGTGCTTCAATAACCAACTTGCTGTCACTTTCTACCATAAGGTTTTGGATTCCCAAGTTGACACAGCTGCATTCCTCTAAAAATGGCCAGCAATCCGATCACTTCACTCTCAGCGACACTTATTTCAAACTTGGACATTGCCATAATCACTTTACCAGAAGAATCTCTTAATACAGCCCCTATTCCAGCTTTCTCCAGTTCTTTAAATGTTGCCCCATCCACATTTAATTTCAGAAAGTTTAAATCTGAAGGTGTCCATTTGAAATGTTTTCGGATCTGAACACAATTTGTCTTCCTTGCTTTGTTGAAACTCTCTAACAAACCCAAAGCATTATCAGCTGTCTTCTTGGATCCACAAATTTTTTGAATCACATATTTTATTAATTTTTATCAAAATTTTAATAATTGCTTTCTAGTGGTCAAGCTTGTGCCTTTAAATTGTGGAATGATAGCATAATATGCACAAATCAAGCTATATTTGGATGAGTTTATATTGAGTTGCACCAGGACGGCAATGGAAGAGGAGCGGGATTAAAGAAATAGAAATGATCTCCTATTAAATAATTTTATTTTATTTTATTTTTGGTTTCAAATTTAAATTTTATTTAAAAAAATATGAAATATATATTTAATACATAAACAGGGAACTAAATGCGGTTTTTTATACCTACGCCCCTTCCGGTCTCCCAATTCCTAATGAATATAGATAAAGCACTTCTACAATATTATTCAAGCATATTTAAAAGTACTTTTGACTTTGAAAAGTCTTGTCAAACGGGCATTTCATGAAGATTGAATGCAGATAGAAATTCAAAATCGTCCAATGAAGTTTCGAGATATTTATTAGTGTACATGTCTAAATCCGACTCCTATTTGAAGCAAGAGAATGATGGTTAGAAGACAAGAAATATAAAAATTTTGTTTGAGCCCCATTTTTTGGGGAAAAAAATAATTGTAATCACTAAGTAAAAAACTAAGAAAAAATTTGGGGTTAACGTGTAAAATTATTTAGTGAGAATGTGCAATTAAAAATGAATTGGGGGAAAATGAATTTTCAAAAAATGGGACTCAAACGGAGGCATAGAATCTGTCACATGGAAGATTATTTGGAAGCTGGTAAAAAGGCGGGAGGAGTTTCAGGTTATTTAGAAGTGTTGTTAGATGTTAATGGTTGTTAAGCTGTCACTAATTATCTATAAAGTCAGCTAACGCATTCATTCAGATTGTGCAATAAACTAGAATTCTACTTTTCTCTCAATTTGCATAATCCCCTTTCCCCCATTTTCCCATTTCCAGTTTTGCTTTGTGCCATTGGTATCAGAGCCCAGCTCCTTGCACCTGTGGAACTGAAGAAAAACATGGCGGATAATACAAAAACTCAAGAAGATAGAAGAAAGTCTCAAGCAGATGATGAAGACGATTCTTGTGGAAAAGAACAAAAAGTGGGAAGAACGATAGTTCCATAGCCGAATTAACCAACCTGGTTAGGAACTTACAGATTCCCAGTCCCGTGAACCCTGGTACGTCGACCATGAATCCTAGCTTCTATTCATCTGGAGGGAAAAGCTTTACAATGGCATCAGATGTATATAAAAAAATAGAATAACAATGGACCTTCCCTCGTGGGAGGAGTATGTGCAGGCCTTGAATATCAGATTTGGAATTAATGTGTATAATGTTCCCATGGCTGATTTGATGAATTTGAAACAAGAAGGAACATTGCAGAGTTATATGGAAGACTTTGATGTAGCATTGACCAGGGTCTCCCTCACTGAAGAATACTCCATTAGTTGTTTCATCAGTGGATTGAAATCAGAACTCCAAGGAATGGTAAGGATTTTCAATCCTCAGAATTTGCGACAGGCTTATTCTATAACTAGGCTTCAAGATGTAAATTTGCAGAATTCTGTGGTGTATTACAAGAACCATGTTAAACTACCTAACTACCCGCCAAAGAACTCTAGCATACCTGTCATCAACACCCTTAACAAATCCATGACCACCAATCCAAACAGCATATTCAAGCCAAACAACCAGTCTCCACAAAGCCAACCAATCATAACCTTAACTAGAAGTCCAAAGGACTCTTTCAAGAATCTAAATAACCGTCCTCTAAAATTAAGTGATAATGAAATAGGTGAGAAAAGGAGTAAAGGGCTGTGTTTTTGGTGTTGACAAGTTTTTCCCTGGCCATAAATGTCAAGATAAAAAGTTACACATGACAACAACACAAGAAGCCAGTGGAGATGAGGAGAGTGAAGTAGCCAGCATACAAGCAGATAATGAACATGGAGAAGATAATATTGAAGGGCCAAGGGTCTCAGTTTTTGCTATGTGGGGACATGAGGCTGCCAACTCTGTGCAGACTATGAGAGTGCTGGGTATGCACAAGAAAACAAGGTTACACATTTTAATAGATACTGGAAGACACATAATTTTTTAGATGCCAAGATTGCCAAGGGATTGGGCTGTAAATTGACTGCAATTCCACCTATTAAAGTAGAGGCAGCAGGTGAAAAAGAACTCTTTTGTACTGCAGTCTGCCGACAGTGAGAATGGGAGTTACAAGGTGAAAATTTCAAGGCTGATTTTTATGTAATTCCTTTCGGGGAAACTGAGATGGTTTTGGGTGTACAATGGATGTCTACCTTAGGGTATATCACATGGAACTTGAGCAAGTTACATATGAAATTCCATGTCAATAACAAGGAGTTGGAGCTAAAAGGATTACAGCAAGCAGAATTCAGGCACCTCCCTGAATTCAAATTGATCGAGAAAAGGCCCAGCGAGGTGGATAGAACTATTCACTTCTTCCATGTCAAAATACAACCTCAATCACCTCCAGAATCTACAGAACAGCCAAGTAAACATGCTGATAAAGGGTACAAATCTCGGATCTACAAGTAATTCTCAAGAGGTAGGAAGATTTGTTTGTTGTACCCACTGAATTACCCCCGCACAGAACTCATAATCATTAAAAAATGTTGTGTGATGAGGCTAAGACTGTTAACATCAGACCATATAAACAGTCTGTTATTCAACAAGATGTAGTGAAAAAAATGGTGGAGGAGTTACTAGAGTCTGGTGTGATTCAAAACAGCACTAGCCCCTTCTCTTCACCTGTCATTTTAGTGAAGAAGGATGGATCTTGGAGTATGTGCATTGATTATAGGGAGCTTAATAAGAATACAGTCAAGGATAAATTCCCTATTCCCATTATTCAGGAGCTGCTAGACGAGTTGCATGGGTCCATGATTTTTTCTAAATTAGATTTGAGATCTGGATACTATCAAATCAGGATGCACCCACTAGATGTCCATAAGACAGCTTTTAGAACTCATGAAGGGCATTATGAATTTGTGGTCATGCCCTTTGGCCTTACAAATGCACCCTCCACATTCCAAGCCTTAATGAATTCTATTTTCAAACCTTATCTTAGGAAATTTGTTTTGACGTTTTTTGACGATATCTTGGTATATAGTCCAGACATTGCAACTCATAAACACCATCTGGAAATAGTTCTTTCACTACTAAGGGCCAATACACTCTTTGCAAAAAGATCAAAATGTGTTTTTGGGGGTACTAAGGTTGAGTACTTGGGGCCACATTATTTCTGCACAAGAAGTGTCTAGTGACCCTACCAGATTAGAGCAGTGGAACAATGGCCCATACCTGCAAATTTAAAACAGTTTAAGGGGATTTTTGGGGCTTACAGGTTACTACAGAAGATTTATCCACCATTATGGCATCATTGCTAGGCCATAAACTGATTTACTAAAGAAGGACAAGTTCTTTTGGAATGATGCAGCTCAACAAGCATTTCAAGCCTTGAAATCAGCCCTAATCACAACACCAGTACTAGCTCTACCAAATTTCAACGAGAAATTTGTAGTAGAAACGGATGCCTCTACTGAAGGCATGTGAGCTGTCTTGATGCAAAAGGGTCACCCCATTGCTTATATTAGCAAGGGATTTTCTCCAAAGAATAGGTTGTTGTCGGTATATGAGAAAGAATTGTTGGCTATTGTATTTGCTGTAACAAAATTGCAGCATTACCTCACGGGAAAGCCTTTCATCATCAATATAGACCATCAAAGCCTGAAGTACTTGGTGGAACAGAGGATAGCCACTGGTAGTCGAGTCAAATAGTTAGCCAAATTAATGGGGTTTGAGTTTGAAATAAGATATAAGAAGGGAAATGACAATGTGGCAGCAGATGCTTTATCATGGGTTAAAACTGCAGACATGTATACATTAGCTATTTCAACAATTCAAAATTATCTGTTAGATCAAATTAAATTGCGCTGGCAACAAGATCATTACCTACAGGGAAAAATTCAGCAATTGCAGGTCTCTTCTCTTTCCAATTCACCGTACACATGGCAGAATGATCTTTTATTGTGGAAGGCAGGTTAGTGGGGGGAAATGATGCTAACCTCAAGGCTCAGTTAATCTCCAATTTTCATGACGTTCCTATAGCTGGGCACTCAGGCATTTTGGTCACCACTAAAAGGCTGACTTCTGTTTTCTTTTGGAAGGGAATGGAGAGGGATGTTCGTAATTATGTTAGAACTTGTGAGGTCCGCCAACAGTGTAAACATGAGCAAATAGCTTACCCAGGCTTGTTGCAGCCACTTCCAATTCCAGAAAGAGTATGGACTGATATCGCCATGGACTTTATTGAGGGTTTACCCAAGTCATTGGGCAAGAATGCCATCTTGGTGGTAGTGGACTGGTAGAGTAAATATGCTCATTTCATTGGCCTCACTCACCCTTTCACTGCTGAATCAGTAGTCAAATCCTTCATGAATAACGTGTTTAAATTACAGGTATGCCTACTTCAATTGTAAGTGATAGAGACTCTCTGTTCTTAAGCAACTTCTGGCAGGAATTGTTTAAAATCCAAGGAGTCACATTAGCTCATTCTACCGCTTATCATCCTCAGACAGATGGGCAATCTGAGGTAGTTAATAAGTGCCTAGAGACTTATTTCAGGTGTATGACTTTTGACCAACCTGGGAACTGGTTCAAGTTTTTGTCCCTTGCAGAGTATTGATATAATACCAACTTCCACTCAGCAGCACAGACCACTCCATTTGAAATTTTATTTGGATATCCCCCACCCATACATATTCCTTACTTCACAAGGACTCAAATGTACAAGCTGTCGATCAGATGTTAACTGACAGGGAAGCCACATTACAGCTCTCGAAGTATCATCTATCTTAGCTCAGAAAAGAATGCAGCAGTTGGCCAATAGGAGGAGGACTGAGAGAGTTTCAAAATGGAGACTCTGTTTTTGTTAAGCTGCAGCCTTATAGACAGCACTCTCTTCAAAAGCACACGAATCAGAAACTCTCCCCTATATTCTATGGACCCTTCAAGGTTCTTGATAAAATTGGCAATGTCGCTTACCAGCTGGATTTACCACCTTATACCAACATTCATCCTACCTTACATATTTCTCAGCTCAAGAAACATGTGCCTTCCAATAAAAACATTAATCCTCTGTTACCTCCTTCTATAGCTGCTCCGTTGCCCATTGCTATTTTGTCTTGCAGACTGGTTAAGAGACAACATCAAGCAGCCACCCAAGTATTGGTTCAGTGGAGTACTTTTGCAGTTGAGGATGCTACTTGGAAGTACTTTGACGATCTTGCGGTTAGATTCCCAGGTCTGACTCTTGAGGACAAGAGTCCTTAAGAGGGGGGGCTTTGTCACATGGAATATTAACTCCAGATTATTTGAAAGCTAGTAAAAGGGTGGGAGGAGTTCAAGTTAGTTAGAAATCTGTTGTTAGTTGTTAATGGTTGTTAGTCAGCTGTCACTAATTGCCTATAAAGTCAGCTAACACACTCTGTAATTGAGACATTCAAATTGTGAAATAAACCAGAATTCTACTTTTCTCTCAATTTGCATTATCCCCTTTCCCCCATTTTCCCATTTCCAATTTTGCTTTGTGCCAGAATCATACATTTTAAGCATCAGATTCGACGTAGAACAAGACTTCTCTAGGGAGCAGTCTCCGGAGGTCAAATGAAGCCTAGAAAGATGCTACTCAATACCATTTGAAACTAAAAGTTCAACTGCAAGAATTTATATTCCACGAAAAAGTTTATATATTTTGTAGTACACAGTAACAAAAAAGTAATAGAGACTGACTGACTATACACTGATTAAATGAAAAAGAAAAAATAGTACTTTGAACTGGTCGCACTTGATGCATTTAAACAAGTGAATAAAGATAATCATTCTACAAAAATTCTTCTGCTTTGTTTAAGTCGCTTAAGATTTCAGACTTAAGCTCCTCTGGAAGGGTAGCAGATGGCCCTGACTTCGAGTAGAAGCCGGCAAGAGATCTAATGGCCTTCTCAAGCACAACATATGATTCCTGCATCCAGGGATTCAAACAACATAAAATAACAATAATTAACTCAATGAGGTAAAACATTGATGTATCCCTCCTGACTCGTTTTGTACTGCTGAATAATTGACAAGATTTTAACTTCTTTTTCCTCCTTAGTCATGTCCACTATGAATCAGTTCGACCTATCAAACATGTCAACAGTTTATGTTTGTTGTAAAAGAATTATCATGTCGTTTTTTGTGTGGGTAATTTGCAACCCAAGCACATTCTTTTTTTTCCGTCTATTTACTTGCTCCATGTGAGGTCTGTGGGTTTTGGGAAAATTCCCGAGAAGGGTGGTTACACCAATAACGGTGCTTTAGGGACTAAGGCTGTCGAATATGAGAGCAAAGGGTTTTGGGTTGTGGTTGTGGTGGTGGTGGTGGTGGCATGAAGGGGGGAAGGAGGTTGTTGTGGAAGATGACTTGAGTGTTGGGAAAGCACAATAGTTTGAAACTAGGATGAATTTCTTCCTCCTCTTCAACTGTGAAGCCAAATTCATGCTGCTTCCCTGTACAATTGATGTTTATGGAAAGAGATAAATGGTTGTGGTGGAACAAAAAAGTGTTTTATGTCAAATAAAAATGTTGAAAAAGTGTGTTACTTGTGTCATTTTACTTATGACTATTTTAGTAAATTAAAAAATGTTTAAAAGTGTGGTGTAACAAACGAAAAACTGTGATGGCAATTTAGTCACCCGACAAAGAAAGCGTTACGTATGATCCTTCAATTGACTTTTCTATCCTTTCCCGTAAAGAGACAATAATAACCTTCTATTTAACACAAAGAGAGGCACTATAAGAACATCATCTTAACTTATTTTTCTTCTTTAATATTGCCCAAGTATTATTATCCATTACTCATTACCAAACATACCACAAAAATGGCTGAATAATAGTGCAAACTCTCAAACTCTTCTACTCTCTTTTTAAGAATTGGTAACAGATCCATGCCTTTATATATATTTTCCCGTTTACCAGATTTATTTGTATGTTAAGCATATATCTGCAGCAAAAAAAAAATCACCTACTCAACTATTTTTCATCCTGTAAAAGTTAGTCAAACGAATTTACCTCGTTGACAACTGTCTTTTGCCCTCTCCAACCATTCAGATATTCTCTAATCGACTCCTTTGCCGCATCAGCTGTTCGTCTAAATTTAGCAATATCCTTCGAATCTTCCTTTAATGATTCGCGCAGGGTCTTCACCACCTCTCTCACTGATTTCAAGTAAGCCTTTGGCAAAACTTTTCCAGATTTTGTCTTCTCATTAGGATCGAACAAGGACTTCATAGTCCCAAACACCCCATCATTATTATCATCCAAGGCATTTGATTCTTCCCCAGCCCAAGCAGGCAATTCGACTAACTTGCAGTTCAAGTTGAGAAATGCACATGAAGAAATGGCACCACATCCTAAGACAAACTGGCGACGAGGTGATGCATCTTCTGACAAGAACATAGCATGACACCTGAATTGCAGTCTAGCTGTTTTGTAGTGAAAACAAGAGAGCAGTTAAGGACAATGAAAATGGACAACAAGAACACATGGAAAGCAACAGAAGTAGACAAATAAAACATCTCTCGAAGTTCGGTAAAATGAATTAAAGCATAACAGAAAGTAATCTCACTATATGCACTGGAAAGGATTCAAACTAGTTCGACAGCAGCAAGTGTGCATGGCTCTCACATTGATGGTGAATCGCTACTTTTGTTTGCCCGCTGTCGTTTCTTTCATTGCTCTTGTAAATAGGAAATACGACTTATCCATTTTGGGGAGTGAATCATATCATGAAACATAAGCCACTCTAACAAAGGGACTAAAACCTTGTAGCTAGTCATAAAATCTTGGTCTCTGCCTATTGCCGGGATGTGTCACTTACTTATTTCCTCAATTGAGTAATCACACTCCTATTCGCACTACCAGACACCCTCAATAAGAGGCATCAAAGGCCCACATCAAAACTATGAATTTTGACAATCAACCAAACTCAAATTCAGGGCAAAGATGGATATATAAAAAATGCTCCAGGAACTCAAATTCAAGCTACCGATCCTCATATAATTTCTGGAAATATAACATAAAAAACATAACTTGAAGTCTTGAACTCACCAGATTTGCGAATATGCCCAACTGAACTAAAAATGGCAAGTGGGCACATATTCATTGCAAGAAAAGATGCCATAATTGCTTTAAATCCTACCGAAGTTGAGTGGCAGTTTCTTCTTGGCTCGTTCTGCTCAATGAGTCATGACATATCTACATAAAACAAATTTGTATAATTTCAAATCTGTCTTTGCAAAACAATGTTTTAGAAATAAATAAAACCCACAATGTCAATCATCAAATATCTAGCAGAGCTTAATTATTGAACACAGTAAAAACTCAAAAATCAAATCAAATGCATATAAAGCTCTTAATACAGGCGTCTGAAAATATTTTTTCTTTCAACCAAAGCGCGCATAATCCTTTTTCTTTTACCTGAGCAGATTTCAAAAGCGTACGCATAATTCTTTTTCTTTTACCTGAGCAGAGTTCAGAAGTGTGCCTTTCGGTTTCTACGTGATATTATTCTATCCAAAATGAAAGTGAAAGAAATTTCAGAAAATCTTCGGGGGTAAATTAGTCATTGCAATTACAGCGCTGGCTAATTTTGTGTTCCGACGAAAAGGTAATTATACTCACCCCGTGCGTTTTTATTTATGCACTACATTTTAATACATTATTTTCATATTTTAATACATTATTTTCTAACTTATATTTTCGGCATTTATTTTGTATCGCGTTCTTATTTTCAATCAATCAATCAATCAAGATGTACAAATTAATAAAAATTGAAAACAAGAATACGATGGAAGGAAAAAAAATCGAAAATAATTAGATATAACTAATTATAATACAATTGGGTGTCAATATTACCCCAAAAAAATCAAAGGGGCATCACTCTCTCTTTGGATCAATGCCCCCATCAGCAAGCAATCAGTCTATAGCGCGCTCTAGATTATAGAAGTAGAAGGCAAGGATAGACCAGACCTATGTTCCCTTCCATAAGGCTACTAATGAGAATCTAGTCGGTCTCGAAAGTGACATTCATGGTGTATTTAAGCCATATTATTTTGAAAGAATATATTTTGAAATAGTAGAGTGATAGAGGATGTGTGGTTGAAAAAGAAGGAAAAGTTATTGATGTGATGGAAAATATTATTTTATTGAAAAATGTGTGGTTAAAAATGAGTAGAAAAATGAGAATTGAGATTTTAATGTATACCAAACAGAGGCACAATTTGAATAAAGGATAATTCAATTATATTTTTGGGTGTATTTTGTAAGTGTTATGCCCTAGGTCCAATCAACTTTGGACATAAGCACTTTTAATGTATATAACCGATGCATATTTATGGCAAGATCTATTTAATTAAAATTAAATATTTTAATTAATTAAATAATAGAATCCGTAGATTCAACTCTTGACGATTTGTTAATCACAAGGAGTTGTGATTGTGAGATACAAATCACATATGATTGAATCTTAAATCGTCCGTGGTCGTATGTAATAACGAGATACGGATATCGTTATTACGGATAGACCATCACGTGTGGCATTTCTTACTTATGAAGTAAGTAGTTGATCTCACAAGCTAAAGTGTGGAGACACTTGAATGAACACGTGAATGTTTTGTTATAGAACAAAACATTGGAGACCCGCTGAGAGATTCCACATGGAACACTATCTGAGTGTCAGTGGTTAATCTCTAACGTTCGGTAGTGGAATTGGTCCTTTGACTTGAGGTCATCATAGTGCCTTATATGAGGACAGTCATACTTTGGTGATGTCGGATGTTGCTCTGTCAAGGGTCGCTAATACGGCATCGTTCGGGTATGTCGAGAATCGTATGAAGGTTGTGAATGATCAATAGAGGATTCGTCACTCTTAGATAGTAAGAGATTGTGATCTACATTTCATCCAGTTAAGTTGATAATGAAATCCTTGGCCAAGGTGAACTCATAAGTCGAAAAGGAGTTTTCGACTTACATTGACTTAACAGTAGGATAAAAGACATGATCGATAATTGAGATTGACACATATCCATATCTCATAATTGATCGGATCATATTGACGAAAGGATTATAGTTTCACGGTAAACGAACAAGTTTGGTTTTGTCATACCACATGACATTTTCCGTCACATGTATTGCCCTGACACATTGCTAGATGTCAATCTGGGACGACGAATGTGAATTAATGATAAATTAAAAAGGGGTATTTTAATTTATCAATTTTGATTAGATCAAAATAATAATTCATGTCGTTAGGCATCGTGATTGGGAACCTAATGGGTCACACACAAAAGAGAATCAGAAGAATGAGATTTACCAATTAATTAATTGACAAGTGTTGGATAATTAATTAATTGGGTTGCTTATTAAAAGGCCCGAATTAATTAATTGGATTAATTAATTCATGGACCAGATTTAATTAATTTGATTAATTAAATATTGGACCGGGTTTAGTTTAAGAGACGGGCCGAGCCCACTTGGACTTACATTAATAGGCTCCTAGGGTTTGAAAAAGGTTATGGATTATTCATTATTCTTGCTAGCACGAGAAAAGAAAAACCCTAGCCGTCATTCTTGTTCTCTGTGTGGATCACCATTGGAGGCTGGACAATTGGACAGCTTGGATTGCAGTTCGTGATCGTTCAAGTTCAAGAAAAGCATTGGAGTTCGTGAATCAGCAAAAGAGTTTGCAGAATTCATCAAGGTAAAATATTCTATCACAGTTTCTATCTAAACACAATGCGAATCCTGTGTTTGGGAATCGAAAAATTGTTTATTTCCGCTGCGCATGCATAAGTAGATTCCCAACATATTTGATGGATATTATTAAAAAAATAATGTATTTTAAATAGTGATATGATGAGAAATATGTGGTTAAAAAGCAATGAAAAATTATTAATGTGATGAAAAATATTATTTTATTAAAAAATGTGTGGTTGAAATTGAGTTTTGAAAGAATGTGTGTGGAACAAGGGCTTGATTTGTAAAGAAAGCTTGCTTTGCTAAGGTAACGACGACTTGCTTGAACCACGTAACCTAATCAATGCTTCTATTCCCCTAAATCTAGACAAAAGATTCCACGGCTCAAGGGACTAGCAAGAATCGATTCAGATTCAATTGTTTTGTTCGACCGCAGGAGTTCCTGGTTGGTGCTTCTGTGCAGCTTTAGTTTCACAAATATTAAATTAGACAACTATAGGAACATCTCCACGTACAATATGCTAGAGGAAAATAGGAATATATATTCTACCCAGAACTTTGCTATAGGCATTGACATAGAGCAAGCAAGCAAGTTGGCCACTTGATTTCTATCTCTTCAGATAAAGCGACAAGTGGCGTAATTTTCTTCCTCGAACACAAGTATCACAAAAACTCCCTCTATCTCATCTGTATAGGTAGACTTTTCTTATTTTCTTGTCTCAATTTTATAATCGTGTTTTTTTATTAAAAATGTTTTGTTNCAAAGTGAGCACAATCGGATTTTGGACAGCTTGGAGATGCCAACTTTGGGTTACTATAACTCCATCCTCCGATCACCTTTTTCCACGGACCAATATACCATATTGAAGCCCTCAATGCCCTCTTAACAACCCATCCAACCACTGGCCATGATCCCATCGAAATTGGCTGAAAAATCACGCCAAAGTGAGCTACCCGGATTTTGGACAGCTTGGAGTGCCAACTTTGGACCACCATAACTCCGTCCTCCGGCCACTTTTTCACGGACAAATATACCATATTTCGTCTTCAATGCAAAATTCAAAACCCACCCAACCACCGGACGTGATACCGTCGTAATTGGCCAAAAAAAGGAGCCAAAGCAGGCTACCCACGTAGAGCCTGCTGCCCAAAATCAGGTTGTGCATGGGTAGCCTACTTTAGCTCCTTTTTTCAGCCAAGCCGACCGTACGTGGGTAGCCTACTTGGCTCCTTTTTTCGGCCAATTCGGACTGGATCACGATCGGTGGTTGGGGGGTTTTGAAGAGGGCATTGAGGGCTTCAATATGGTATATTGGTCCGTGGAAAAAGGTGGCCGGAGGACGAAGTTATGGTGGTCCAAAGTTGGCATCTCCAAGCTGTCCAAAATTCGGGTAGCTCACTTTGGCGAGATTTTTCTGCCAATTCCGACGGGATCACGGCCAGTGGTTGGGTGGGTTGTTAAAAGGGCACTGAGGGCTTCAGTATGGTATATTGGTCCATAAAAAACGGTGGTCAGAGGACGGAGTTATGGTGGTCCAAAGTTGGCAACTCCAAGCTGTCCAAAATCCGAGTAGCTCACTTTGGCTCGATTTTTCGACCAATTCCGATGGGATCACGGCCAGTGGTTGGGTGGGTTGTTAAGAAGACATTGAGGGCTTTAATATGGTATATTGGTCCGTGGAAAAAGGTGGTCGTAGGACGGAGTTATGGTCGTCCAAAGTTAGCACTTCCAAGCTATCCAAATCTGGATGTGCTCACTTTGGTCCTTTATGTTTGAATTAAAGGCATAACAGTCCTCTAGTGACTGTTTGTGAAAGCACATGAAATTTCAGTGACCGTTTCTGCAAGTTTTGAATTTTAGTGACCTTTTTGTTATTTTTGCGTAAGTTCAGTGACTGTTTGTGAAATTAACCCGTTGGAAAATTCGAAAGGTAGTTTGATAACAATCAACAAAGTGAACATAAAATAACTATATAAAAGGAAAGATAAAAATCGAAATAAGCCACAAGAAGGAACATGAAGTACTGTAATTTCTTTTAATCAAATCAAGCTTGGTTTATTTTTTCGTTTTGAGAAATTAGAATACAAAGGTTCTAATTACGATCAAAACTGTTGGATTAAACAGGCTTTCTGCTGATAGAAGAGCAGCTTGCTCTTTGTGTATAGCTACTTTAAATAAAGGGAAAATTTAGTGTACGATGGAATCGGTGTCAATTTGTCCCCTTTCCTCCATGAAATTGGCCTTCTTATCTGCATGTTGAACTGGCAGACTTGACCCGAGTTTGTCAATTAGCAATGTTGATGGTGACACAATGGTCCATCTTCAAATCGAGATCTCCTGTTCGGACAATGGACAACTGAACAAACAAAACGACGATTCCAACAGTATTCTATAAATTTTTTGACTCTTACATAACAAAGTCCATGTGATGGAGATCTTTTCCTGCAAACATAATTCCGTTTCCTGCAAAAAAAAAAATGGCAATTCAAATATCACGTTTAAAAATCAGAAAAAATCAAGAAAGACTACTCACAACAGTAATGTAGGGGCATACTGAAGGAAAAGTGGGAAAGACGAGATTTTTTTTTCATATCATACAGGACATGGTGCTTTCTCAAAGTACTGTTGGGAGTACATAGGGGAAGTTCTTTAAATAAAAGAGATCATAAAGTCTATTCAAGGTCATTTTCAGATTTTTCAGTGAACAAAAAATGGTTATCATGGATTAAATCTCATTCATAATAAATTTAGGGTCAGCTCCATAAATTCTTTACCTAAACTTTGTTCAGTCCAACAAACTCTTTATTTTACTTTTTCCAACAATCATTTATTGTTTCTTTCTCATTTTTCAATTAATATACTTTGTTTTAGATGTCAATAGCTAAAAATTCAGTATTATATGAAAAATTTAAATATTAAGAGTATTGAAACTCGTAATTTATTAAATACGGTCATTATAAAATACATACAGAGAGTGAATTTGGCTTTCCGTATGTAGAGAACCAAACACTATTTATTGAAGAAATTAAAATAATGAGTTTATTGGAGCTTAATTCAAGGTTTGGCTCTTTAATATAGAAAGCACCTTACTTTAAACGGTGTCGTGGAGATGCTCTAAGATCTATACCTACTAGAAAATTTGGGTTGTAATTTGATCATTCTCGGCGGTTTTTCCAACTAATGATTCCCTTTCAAGGACTTCTTCAGGAATTAGAACCCTAAAAACAGCATAATGATGATTCAAACTTCTTTCTCCTTGCAATCTGTGAACCCTTCCTAATGCACCTTCACTTGAATTTGGGAAAGCATAAAAGATACGTTTAATTCGTTGATGCACCAGTGCCATTACACATCTGAATACAAGAGCACATGAAGACAAGAAAATAAACACCAGATTTAGCTTAACCCCTACTATAAATATAAATGAACAGAAATTAAGATAAATCCAATATGACTAAGCAGCTAGATCAAGAAGTAACATCAATCATATTCATACTGATTAAAGATGCATGTCTGGGAGAATCCAACAACTCAAGGACAGAAAAACCTACTCATGAAGTAATTGAATCAAAAAAGAACTAAAATTAATGGTGAATGATAATAGTCCAGAAAAGAAACTCACATTATGCATGGCTCCCACACGAGGTAGATGTCATAACCAGTACATAAATAAGGTCTGGATGAATCAGAAAGATGATTTGCGTGACACTTCATATTCGCATCATCATTTACCTAAAAGATACAAACACTGCTGTCACATTCAGTAAATGAAGAAAAATGATGGGAATAAAATTTTACCACAGAAAAATATAATGCAATTGCAATTATGAAAGTTTTAATTATTTGATAAAAACACGAGTGTCTCATACTAAGCCGTCCAGATTTATTAACAAGTTCTCTCTGACATATAACAATTTATAATGCATAGCAGAAGTAGGTAGCTTACATTTGCAAGGTTAATCGTATGTCTTTTTGAAAGAGAATTTGTTGGAAAGGACACCTTATAGTCCTCTTGAAAATATTCATCTGCACTGTGTCCATTCCCTGGAAAAAGATGCCTATCCCTAACGGCAGAATTTTCAATAGCTACAATCGCAGCATGTTGTAAAGGATGTCAAGAACCAGAACACGTATGTAATTCATGTCCAAACCAGCTCCATGGATGTAAACAAGAAACACCATTGTAAGACAGCTTTGTGTCCTTGGATGAACATTTTGAAAGAAATGGCTGACGATTTTTGGCTTCGACGAAATTGAATTGAACTGCTTCCGGAAAACTTAAGCAACTTGTTTTCATGCTGCTTTCTTTTATGGAAGTATTACAAGATAGGACTTGGTCATGTGAGCTTGCTATCACCTGCATAGTAGAAGGATCCACAATAATGGCAGCATTCACGACCTGGAAGAGTGAGTCTATAAATGACCAACAATCAATCCTACATAGAAGTATCTTTGTAGATAAAAAGCAACGAAAAAGTCATAGGATGAACAATATGTCACTCAATATCTATAACAAGAATGTATGTAGATGCATACAAAATCAGCCAGTATGCTTTAGCAGAAAATGTTAACAGTTTGATCTGCAGTGCTAATTGTAATGACCCTTTCACGTAGATTTTCCATTACATTTGGATAAATACATCGAAAAATTACAAGTGAAGTTCTCCCTTTTACCTAGGATCATTGATGCCTACAAGGCCAATCTAGTAGGATTTCATCTCATTTCTCACAAGACACGATGACAATGCGGCATACTGAAGATACTTTTGCTTCATTTGTCATTCAGTCAGATTTATAATTTCATACCCTTTCCATTTCGACATGTCTAAAAAATTTATCTGGAAACTAGTAAATTATAACTCCAATGGAATTTCAAGTAATAAATGTGAAAAGTAGATGAATTCATTTCAAATAAGGCACCAAAGTAGCATGTATTTAATGATGCAAAGGCAACAAGAAAGCATTTTGGTAGTTACCGAGCTAGCACCAGATTTTGCCAAACCAACTGCATATGTCATGAAGCTGGAAACTGATTCTGAATTCTCTTTACTAAATCCAGTTATGCCATCAATATTGCTGTGGTCGGAAGAAAGCTAGATATTTAAAATTATGTTGGGATACCCCAAAAAAAATACACTTTTCAGAACTCACTGGGTGGTTGGATGGAAGAAAGTTGGCCATAGCTTACATTGTTCTTCCCATTCTTCTTTTGTTGATGGTGCATATCTGCATAACTGAAATCATATGTCTTTGGCATAATCATAGTAACAGTGAAATCGTATCAAATGAACTAGTTATACGAAATAAAATGTACAAAAAATGAAACATTATTGTGTCTTACACTACAAAAAACCAAGATGGGAAAGAGATTTAGTTTTCTCAATTGGCATCATTTTTAAAGATTTAGATCATTCATATGAGCAAAAGGTAAAACACAGGTTAGCAGCTTGCATTGACAAATAAGTGAGATAACAATGTTATTTCAATTTAAGAGGTATATGGTAAAAGGCTAACTCACTTTTGTATAAAAGTACTCAAATGGTATGTATTTACAAGCTCAAGCACTTGCTCAGGCATATAGTTGCATTTGCTATCATTGTTTGAAACGATACATAAGATCACAAGTAACCGAGTTTTCCCTGTCAGATAAGCTAAAGGTCACTGACAAATTCATAGATATCTAAAGTCATTAGATTATGTGGGGAAAAAATTAAAACTAGTGTTTATGTCTCTTTACTAAACGTAGAGGAACACAGGGAGCATGAGAAATGGAAGAGAGGAAAAATAGAACTTTAATGCTTGATGTTGCACCATCATATTTAATTAGTGGTTATGAATAGTTTCTCTACCTAGAAAAAATATAAGGTTTTCAGCATTGACTTCTCTTTGTTGGTCTCTATTTGGTGGATTTATCTTCCTTCAGTTCTCTACTAAAATTTCACATCAGCATAATTCGTGACCAGGACTTTTTACACTCATTCGATAGATGTGAGACAACAGAGTATGTGGTAGGTGCGAAATGAAGACTAAATTTTAATAAAGACAAAGAAATGTGCATTCTGTAATAGTTTAAACTTTTAGATGAGATAGTTCAACATGGTACTAGAGTAGGTAGAGGTGCTTAATTTAAGTCGCTCAACACCATGTATTAAGGGGAATTAGTATCAACATGCATGGGAGCATCGTTGTCTATTTTCAGAAGTTTTGTTCAATTGCAATTGGAATAATCTACTCATAATGCCCAAGTGCTACTAAATTTACGATCAACAGGAACATAACATCCTAGCTCGAGATAACTTAATTGTACAAGCCATTTCCGAGTTTAAACCTTCGCAGAGTCCTTTTTTCATATTCAGATCAGAAGCGTAAGAATTTCACAAAATAATGACTAAACTAACCAAGCTAAGCACAACCCCATAAATAAATCATAAGACACTATTGTGCTGCACTGAAAGTTAAAAGTTATATTAAAATAACATGTGCATTCGAATACCACAAAGAGGTACACACGTATATTTGAGAACAACTGTATAATACCTCCATCCAAACACATCTTGCGCACACGCTTCACATGTCGGAGATTTCCCAGCGGCGCAATCTGATTCAACTTCCTAACACCAAAAAAGTAAAGGTTATGAGAACACAGGTCTGAACTTTATATAACAAACAATTCACATTTCGAACTTCTAATATAACAAATAAAAGTATAAAACAAACACAGTATTCAAATCAAAGTAACGATACTCAAGAGCAGTTGCAGACCTTGACAGAGTATTGCCTTGTCGAGGTTCAATTTCCGCAATATGTACATTCACTACATACAAAATTCAAAAACATAAAGAATAAGTCGAAATCAATTGCAAAAAAAGTCCAAATAATATCAAAAACTAAAATTTTCAATTTGTATGCGTGCGTGTATATATACCGGTGGGTTGACAGTGAGGAGGAACTGGAGATTTGTCCGGAATGTGAATGATTTCCCAAATTTTGGAGGAAGTCATAGATCTTTCATCTGTGCTGCAATTCATTGAGTCTAATTCCGAATTTTTGGGAAGCAGAATTATAAATCCACTGTGGCCACCCAACTTTATGCTAGTGTCACCGTAATCACCTAATTTAATTTTGTTTTTTGGCCATCTAGTTTTATATTTATTTCTTTTAGAATTAGTCTATTTGTACACCAAATTTTACCCTTCTTTTAACCATTTTTACTAATTTTAAAAGGGATAAAAATCATAAATTTACATTACATGTGTATAATAAATTTTAAAAAAATAAAAGCTTTTTTTATTTTAAAAACATTTTTAAAAAAAATAAGTTTTATTATATTTTATTTTTCTAAGTAATTTTTTTAAATAAGTTTTTTTTTTTTGTTTAA
>CAIGRF010007004.1:2853-17221 GCA_903798235.1 Fraxinus ornus | reverse complement strand
CAGTTAAGTGCATCCATCTTTATTCATTATAATAATTATTTTCTTAAAATTTTCGTTGATTTCTTGTCTTCAACGTTTCATTAATTTGTATGTCTTGTTCTTGATGAATATTTGTATAAAAATATTTATCTTTTTGCTTTAAAATGAGGAAAAAAATATTTTTTTCACGCTTTTTATTTATTTATTTTTTTAAAAATATGATTTAAAAAATAAGTTTTTTTTACACAATTTCTATGGACTTTTGAACATAAAACTGTTATTTAGTATAAAATGTGTTAATTAATGAAAAGTTCGAGGATAATAATGAGTTGAAAACTTATTAGAGACATAAATACTATAATGAGCAAAAATTAAGAAATTAAAATACAATTAAAATGTGATGCAAGAAACCCTTGTTTGAGTGTCATTTTATCAAAAACTCATTTTTAACCATACGTCTTTGATTAAGTAATTTACATGTAAATAAAAAAAAATCTTATTTTTCAAATATACATAAAAAAAATATCATCTCAAGCTATTTTTTTTGCCAGAATAGGCTCAAACAAGGGAGAAATAAAAATCGTGACATGAATATAATTACATGGCAATGTTAAAGTGGTTTTTTTTTTTTTTGCCATTTCCTCTTCTTCTAAGAAGTCGATGTCCAACAATTTAGTTCATGTTTGATTTGAATTAAAATTCAATTAAAATTTCAAATTAAAGTCAACAATTGATTTTAACAATACATTTTATGAGATTTACAGTTTTTCAATCGTATATTTTTATCAAAATTTACTAAAAATTTGATTTTAACATACGAGAAAACAGCCACTTATTGTATCAATTTGATGGACAACAAACCCATCCGTGAAAACTTATTACGTCAATCGTGGCCATATGGTGGTGGCTGGCTACCCCGTTGATTTATGAATTGTACGGAGTTGGGTCTGTCGTCACTGTCAGCTCAAAACTTTTTTCTCGATTTCTGTAATTTTGGGAAATAATAAACTATTTGATGCAATCAATAACCTTTGGTATTCTCCAAAACCTATCACTCTCTCTCTCTACATCTATCTGTTTATATCTCTATATAGTAATATTATACTATCTGGCACGGTTAAAGCCAGCTTTTTGATGCTAGATAGGCATGTGTAATACGTTACGAGGGCAAACAGATTGAAATTTCATGAGTTTGATTCGTTGCCATTGTTATATATAAAACACCACTGTCTATAGTGAAAATAATATTACTTGGAGAAGAAAAATGAGACCCCGGATTTACCTTTTCGGAGATTCTATCACTGAAGAGTCATTTACCGATGGAGGCTGGGGATCTTCTCTTGCAAATCACTTCTGTCGCACGGTAATTTTTACTCACTTCCGCACTGTTCTATTTTTATTATTTTCATTATAAATTAGTTGGTTTGTTTGTATTGATGTTAAATGGGTGGTTGGTTAGATGGATGTGGTGTTGAGAGGGTATAGCGGGTACAATACAAGATGGGCTCTTAAGGTGGTGGAGAAGGTGTTTCCACCGTCGGAGAGTGGCGGTGCTCCGATGGCAGTGACGGTGTTCTTCGGCGCAAATGACGCTTCTCTTCCCGATAGATGCAGTGGCTTCCAACACGTGCCGGTTGACGAGTACAAGAAGAATCTCCATGCCATTATCGCCTTTCTCAAGGTAGTTAAACCCCAACCCACCCTGTGCCTGCATTTGTTGACTTTTGTTTTCCTATATGGAAAAATAGGACATGAATGTAAATTTCTTGGTTTACAATGCCCCCTGATGATCTTATTTTGCTGGTATGATTTAACTACATGATAAAGATTTAATTTAATCAATTCATGTATGTCCCAGTTTTGAATCTCTCTCCCTTTTTTTTTTCTTTTTTCTTNCCCAGTTTTGAATCTCTCTCCCTTTTTTTTTTCTTTTTTTTTTTTTTTGGGCGCGTGCACTGTAGTATGATGAAATGGACCAAGTCTAAGGTGCAATTGGGTCCTATATGACTGTTGGGTCTTAGTAGGATCGTGCAAGAAAAAGTGTACATGTAACTATCAACTATTGAAGAGGGCCAGTGCTCGCTATTATTGTTGCCACTTTGCTATATTTTTTCAATTCATTTGCTATCAAAGCGTGTAATACATGGAGTGCCCTGTCGTTTTCATTAGAATTAGCCTTTGCTTTCTCAGTGTGTGTGTGAGGTTTTGCTGCGATTTGCTTGCATTGCACTTGACAAAATTTATGATCTCTATAACAAATGATGAACTGAAAATTGTTTTTCCCAGTTTTCATAATCAGTAGTTGAGTATTTATATGACAATTGAATAACATAGCTTCCTAAAACTGGTATTTGTGATAACTCACTGCCTAAGTCTAAGCTATATAGTTGGGATAATATCCTGAAATTCAAAATACAGCAAGGACAAAAGTTGAACAAACTCATCCAAGCAATCCGTAAAGCAAAGCTAAGGATGGTTATCCATTTGCAATCCCTAAAGATGAGGATAGTATCTGTTATTTTGTCCCCCTCAAGATTCGGCTTGGGAGCAGAGTCCATCTTGAATTTGAGCTCAAGAAAGCATGCGCAAGGAAGTGGTTTGGTGAGATCATTAGCCAAATTTGGACCAAGACAATTGACATAGGCACCCCTAGTCAGTATTAGAGAAAGCATGTAAATTGAGAGAGAAATCAGAGTTTAGCTATAGCCCATCATGAAGAGCGTTACACAAGTACAGTAAAAGCCACTTAACACAGGTTGAATGGTCAGTGTTTAGGTTATGCCAATGTCGAGTCGCATGATTAAGACAGATTATAGACTACCAATTATAATATGATACTCACTAGGATATGATAAAGAAGAACCTGAGGTCAGCGTAAGAGGTGGACTAGTTGACAAATAAGAATCAGCTTTTGTTCTTGCATGTGGGTTCGGACAAGAATGTATGGATGTAATGTCTTTGAGAGAGCAGCAAGCCGTGTTTATTAGGAAAGCCTTTTGACACCCCAGAAAGTAATTTAGTAAGCTGAGATCTTTAAGAGAGAACTTTTGAGCAAGGATAGTCACAAATTTATTGATCATGGCTACACTATCTCCAGTAATGTTTAAATCATCAACATAGATGAGAAGATATATAATCTAATTTGTAATACTCCAAATCTAATATCGTTTTTTTTTTTTTTTTAATATAAAGTTAAAGATTTGAAGTATTACCAAAATCTTGCTTATCTAATTTATAAAGAATTGAACACTATTTCACAAATCTTAAGATTTGATAGATAAATCTATAATTTAATTCAACCATTTCATATATAATTAAATTTTAAAATAATACGATTTCAATTGTCAAACTTAACATGGGATTAAAAAAAAAAGGATAGATTGCCAAACTACTAAAATAACGTGTACTTAATTAAACAGAAAAATATTCTTAAGATAAAATTAGCCATAAATCTTTGCAAAAATTTCTACTTGCCAACCCATAAGCATCCACTCGTTCAATCTTCCATGCGTCCAATACGACAAGTTCTAATATGAAATTTAGTGTAAGAGTGAGTATTTTGAAAATACCTAGTAAAAATACATGTAAATTTTCATTCAACATAATATAAATATAAAACAACGTAACATACCCGACATTCTTAATAGAGCAACTAGTTGCGTTATTAGATAGCTCAAAGAATTTCTTTAGAATTCTCGTATCCCGTAGGATTTACATATTTGGACCCAACAGTCTATCTTGAAGGATTTATTTAAAAATCGACATGAAGGACATAAAGTATTTCATGCCACAATTATATAAATATCAAGAAAAAACAAAAATTTATTACAGCACTATGTATTCTTGCACAAATATACAAATATATATTGTTTGCACCATAGACTTGCAACTTGCACAAATTCAAAAGGCATTTTCAGGTTAGTGAGGATTAATGAAGTTAATTACCATTAGTTAATGGAATTAATGGATTTTAAATCAATTAAATTACTGTTACTTTTAGGTTTAATTTAATGTAATTAGTACTACCTTTTCATTTTTCATTTAACCGTACGTATGCATGAATGTTCCTTTTTTTTATTAATAAAATATAGGATTTAGAATACCTTTCTTTCTATCAAAATAACTCGGACATAGTTAGTTCAAAATATTTTTCTTGAGCCCAATATATTTGATTTAACACAAGCTACAAAATGAATATAATATTTATATATATTTTACCAACTTCTATAATATTTAAATATTCGACCCAAATAAAATTTACGATAAATTCTATAAAATACACATAAGAAAATAAATCCTTCATGCAAATAAGTAGGTTAAACTTATCATTTTTACTTTGGAAATTTAGTGTGACTTAGAAGTTAGAAGGCTAGACATGGACTAATCCAACTGTTATATGACCAATATTAAATTTAGGCCCATACGAAAGTAGTAAGTAAAATTTCGAGGTGTCACATAATTGACAGTAATAAGTATAAAAAGTGAACAATCAAATGAGAGTTCTTAAAGCCAGAATGAAGTCGTAAGGTATGAATATCATGACACCACGCTCGATGGCTTTTTCAATGCCATAAATGGCTTTGCAAAGTTTGCACATATGAGAAAGATTGCTTGAATTAATAAACCCCTAATGTTGAGAGTCATATAGACATGTTTAGAGAGACTACCTCGAAAGAATGCATTGTTTACTTCAAATTGGAGAATAACCAGCCATGACTCACTGCTATACTAAGAAGGACATGAACGGTAGTTGGTTTAACAACATGGCCGAATGTTTCATGGTAATCAATGCCAGGAAGTTGATAAAATCCCATAGCTACCAAGCAAGCTTTGAACCCGCCAACACAGCCATCAAATTTATGCAAGTTCGAAAAACCCACTTATAGCCAACAAGGTTTTTGTTGGAATTAGGTGGAACTAGCTCCTATATTCCATTTCATACTAGAGCATGGTACTCCTTAGACATAGCTCAAAGCCATTTGAGATCTTTTAGAGCATGGGTCACAGTGGTGGGTTCAAGATTACGAAATGGGGAGAATTGGACATGAATGTTCATCTATGTAAGAGGCTTTTGGATGCTTTTTTGGCCCTAGTGGACATGCTGTAAGTAGTGGACATGCTGTAAGTAGATAGGGGAGGGTTCATGGGTAGATCAAAGGGGTGTAGGTGGGGTCGGGGAATTGTTGGGAGATGCGTGAGTAAATGGTGAAGGTGGAGGTAGTAACTTTAGATGGCATGTGGAGTAGTGGTAAATTGGTAATACAAATTGCAAGGTGACTTGGAGAAGTGGAGGAAACCAAGTAGTGTGGTTTGTGGGCGAGGGCTAGGGCGAGGGCGAGTGCTTGATAAGATAGATGAGTAAAGGGGAACATAGGCTCCACAAACTTTACATGGCAAGAGCTATAGATTTTGGATTTTGAAGGATCAAGATAACATTATGCACTTTGAGTCAAAAAGTAATAAAAGAAGACAAAAGGTTTAGAACAGGATTCAAGCTTGTAGGGTGTATATGGTTGTAGCCATGGTAACATCGATAGGCTAAAAATTGTAGTTTCACGGCTTTAAATATGCTTTCATTTGGCGAGGACTGTAATATCGGTGTTGGCATGCGATTGTTATAGTAAATGGCAGTAGTAGAAGCATGAGAGGAGTTATTGTTTAAGCGAATTGGGACCGGCCGATATGATGGACATCGCTTTGTCGTATGGACTTGGGATCTGCATATTTGACTATGTCCAAGGTATAGACGAGAGGGATAATTCCTACAAGTGGGGGTGGGCGGCTAGTGGGGTGAGGGATGTTAGTGGTGGTTTGTATTAGATGAGGGATGCCATGGAGTTTGATAGGATTCTAACTGTAAAAATGACAAAATTCAATTAAGACTAAGAAAATAGCTTTGCATTGATGGAATTTGAAGTACAGTAAGAAAGAAAGATAACAAGTAGTCGTTCGAGAGGACTACAACTCTCCTAAGCATCACTTTCACTCACTTGATAGTTGATTTTTCCCCTCTAATCCCCCTCCCCATCACATTTATAAACAATCCCTCAACTGTAATTACTTGACTTATTGCACTTTTGACCCTCTAACTAACTAGTGAACCTTCTAGAATAATAAATGACGTGGCTGCAATTATGTTTGCATATGTGAACCGGAATGGGGGTCTATCAGAGTCCTATTGCGGCCAAAGTGAGGATGGTCGCCAATGTGGTGTGGTTTGATTAGTAGGATTAACGATAGCTGAAAAGAGAAAAGCTCATGCTAGGTTGGTAGCACTGAGCCTTCAAAGTTAAGTAATTTTTCTTGAAGTTCTTCAAAGGTGATGGGAGGATGTCTTTGTCTTAGGCTGCACGCACTAGTTCCTTGTAATCATCACCGAGGCCATCCAAAATTTCTCTGAGGTCCTTGACATCAATTGGGGCTCCAAGAAGAGCAAGCTCATCATCTTGTGCTTTGACATTTTGTAGAAACTAGGTCACATTGCCTGAACCTTTAGTGATTTGTTTGAGTTGGCTTTTAACTTGCTTGATGCGGCCTTGAGAGGGAGTGGCGTATGTGGTGTAGAAAATGGTCCATGCTTGACAACATGTTTTAGCTTGAGCAATGAAGAGTATTATAGTGGGTGAGATTGGACCGATGATGGTACTGAGGATTAGTTGATCTTGATGAATCCATATGATGAGGGCATGAATGGGGACTATGGTGCAATTTTGGGTGTGGGTGGGTGGTGGTGATGGTTTTGATCCATCAACATAACCAAGTAGGTCATAGCCAATGTAAATAGTCTGAAACTGTAACTTCCAGGAGAAAATTTTCCTAAAAACTAGTATTTTTGATAACTACTTCACAAGTCTAAGTTATACAGTTGGGATAATATCTTTAAATTCAAATACAGCAAGTACAACTGTTGAACAAACCCAGCTAAGCAATCCCTAAAGCTGAGGATGGTATCTCTTATTACTCTACAGCATCAGATTCGTTGACATATTTTATTCATGTATCCTCTTCTTTTCTCATTATCCTCCACTAGCAATGATCCCTCCTTAGAAAGAAAAATGTAAAACTGTAAAAATGCTTTAAGCAGATAAAAGAAATAGCCCAAAAAGTGGGTCAATAATTGATAGTTCCAAGAAGACGAGATAAACCATTGCACACCTTAGCCGGCTTCACGGTTATCCTTACAGGCATAAGCATCGCTAAATTAAGGTGTAAGTCTTGAAAATGTTAGTCAAGGCATAAGCTTCAAGGTGTTCAAAGAAAGCCTTGAGTCGTTAGCCTCAAATAGCTTTTATTAACATGTTCTTATCTTGCTACTGATATTAATTGATTGTAGTATAGCTAGATGAATAACTGCATATACGATAATGGTAGATTATGGACCAAGCTAGACCAGTAAAAGACATTGACTTCAGATAAGTAAATATGATCCTTATACAACTTGTATAAATTATTATAGTGTATTCGATGGCAAGTGCTAGGAACGGAAACATAGGTTATGCAAAATGAAATAATCGAGGATTGTCACTAAATTTATATAAATTCATCTTTTCTCTTCCCTCTATCTACCTTAATTCGGTACTTAATAATCTCCTCACAATTGCTTCGTGTTTCTATATATATCATGAATTCAACACTAAAAAGTGATATTCTGACACTTTTGGGGGTTCAAAAATTGAAAGAAACAAAAGAGTGGCTTAGTTAGTTTAGGTTAATGCCAATCCACAGGATAGAAAAGTAGATGGATTGGACCCTTGAAACTTCCATTTTCTAATCCCAAATTCAGTTGGTTGACATGACCCTCATTAATCATTTCCTTTTAATCCAATATATTAATTGACTTCACACTCATGGAGTTCTTGTGAAAGCTCAATTTCAATTGGTTATCATGCAATCCTGTTAGAGAAAGATACATATCAAGTACTTGCTTTTCTGTGTAGTTTGTTAAGCTGGATTTTTTCCACCATGCCTAGTTTCTATATTGCACAAGCCTCGGAATGATGGTTAAAGATTTGTGCTACTATGTGAAGTTTGATTTGCATCATCCTGCTCTATGTATGAAGTCAAACTTATCTTATGGCCATATTAGTTTTATTTTGCTCTGCTCGATATCAATAAATGATTGTTAAACTCTTCATGGCTGGAAATTGCGATATTCAATGAATTAGTTGATGATTTTTATCCTAAATATCCATGATTTAATATGCAATTGAACTTTTTCAAATTGAAGCATTTTCTCAAGCTAATAGGAAAATACTCTAATTCATAAATGTTTGTGAACTTTGCTTCTGACGTGATGCTTTATCTTATCGTTTCTATTTTGGTGTCATTCAGAAAGGGTGGCCTTCAGTTCATATTCTCCTCATCACACCTCCTCCAATTGATGAAGATGGACGTCTACAGTAAATTTCTTCTTAGTGCAGCTACTCATTTTATTTCTTATAGCGTTTGAAAATTTTTAAAATTATTCATTTGTACATGTTTTTGCCATTTGAGACCATGCCACGCAGCGTGCAATTATTGGATAGCGTTGAAGTTTAGTTAGTATAAAAAAATGCAGGAATCCATTTGTCGAGAATGAATCAGGTCTACCTGAGAGGACAAATGAGGCTGCTGGTAGATACGCTAAAGCCTGCCTTGCAGTTGCTGCAGAATGTGGAATTCCGGCAGTGGATCTTTGGACAAAAATGCAGCAGATTCCTGGCTGGCAAAAAGCTTATTTAAGGTACTTCTCATTTCAATCACATGATTATTTTTTAGGTATATAACAATGTCTTTCACAGTATAATATGGCATTATTTCCTCTCATAAATCATGTTATCTCGAAAATAGGCACACCTTTCATGTAATAAATTGCAAGTAGGCCTGAGCGTCAAGTGAGTCGATCTGGTTATTTCAATATCCGGAACCACCCTTTATATTTCGGGTATTTCGTAAATGGAACCATTCGAGTTATTGTAAATACTAGAACCAAACCCAAACCCAAACCGTTGGTTCCAGTTCAGTTTTGGTTTTACCCATAACATTTTTTTATATATCTATTTAATAATATTTCATATAGGCCCTTTTGGTACATATACCCAAAACGCTACTATTCGAAAATATTTGTGCAAGGAAGAAAATTCATCTAAGAAATTCTCAAGAAGCAAAATAGTGATATTAAAAACCACGAAAATAGGATCAAATAAAAACATCAAAAATTAAATTATAATTTGAGAAAAAATTATTTTTCTTAATAAATCTTATTCGATCCATAAACGAGGCATACTAGAGCATATAATTTAATTACGGACAATGCTTAAATTCTTCACTCTTAAAACGAAATGACATAAAAAATGCTAATTAGATACATAACTCTATAGTATCAAAAAATTACGATTCACATATTGAACTCGCTCTGTTTGAATAAAAATTAAAAAATTATATTTAAAAAGAGAATCATGAACTCAAGATAACAAAAAAGGTACGCCATTGTCCAAGCAATGAATATATCATATTCAATTGCCATGCTTTATAAAAAAAATTAAAAAATCACTTGAGTTTATAAACAATGCAAGAAAGTAAAAAAGGTTGAATTGCAAAGAATAAACGCTTTGATTCATCAACTTACACTACAACCTAGCTTGAATTTTTAGATTCATAAAAAACTCAAATTGTAAAGATTAACATGTAATAACATTTGAAATGCAACAATCTGATATGAGGCGAGAGGTAAAAAAGTATGAGTCAATCTTTATTTTTAAGAGTTAGAATTTAGAGTTTTAGACTAATTATTACCCAAATTAGGATTTTTAGGTTTTATATTTTTTTTTTATCGAGCCTATAAATCGTAAATAAATAATTATATAAAAATCGGTTTTACTCGGTTACCCACGGTTCTGGTTCAGGAACCAAGAACCGAACCGGACCCAGTCCGTTATTGGTTCCTATTTTATTTTTTTGGGCGTACCAGAACCTCCAATTAAAATGTCCAAGCCTAATTGCAAGTGTCTCATTATTATTCCACTGTACAAATCTGTCTGTTCATTTCTTTACTTTCTCATCAAATTCATCATTCATCAAGTACTTCCGCTCTTTTCTCAAGAGAATAACCAAGGTGAGAGTTGGTCATCTTCTTTGTTGACTCCAAATGTTCACGTTAATCTTTATATCTTATCCTGCCAAGCACTAAGACAATTAGCCTATCCTATTTCCGGCTATTATTGACCCTGACTCATTCTCAGTGTACGAATCAGTGTTTTTTTCCATATCCAAAGACAGTTATTATCTTCAGAAAATTTAATTTCCATTTCTGTATTGAATTGCAGAGATGGTTTGCATCTGACTCAAGGTGGTCAAAATGTGGTATTTGAGGAAATAATTGGCAGACTAAAGGGAGTAGGCCTAAGTCTGGAAACTCTACCAGTCGATCTCCCACTTATAGCCGAGATTGATCCTAAAGATCCCATGAAGTCTTTTGAGAATTAACTTGGAAAATGGGGACACTTTATTTGCTGGTATGAATATAGTTAACTCATGTGCTTTAGCGTGAAATATCTGCATGTTTTGGTGCAACTTTTGTGCTACTGTTGATTTTGTTGAACTCTATAGTGTTCTTGTAAAATGCTTTTGCTCTGTGTTATGTAGCTGATGGACATTAAGGTCAGAACCTTATGAAAATATTCGCATTAAATTGAAATAGTATTTCGTTGAAAAAGAAATAATGACCAAGTAACTTTCAAATGCCATGAAAGCTAGGGTACGCATGGACCTGAATACCAACAGAAATTCGACATATGGAACTAATTAGTTCAACATGCAGTGATTGAACCAAACTGGACCAGAAACGGCTAGTTATAATTTGAATTGAGTCCAGTTCTTTTCGTGCTTTGGAAAAAATTTATTGGATTATCAATAGACTATTGTGCATGGGATTCGATTCTTCTTCCTAGTAATGTTGAGGATCGACCATCAGGTGCTTCTCTTGTGCCCACCATTGCCCTCCTATTTTGCTTCATCTTTGATAACTCGAGTAACATTTGACTGCTCTTTAGTCCTCTGTACATAATACCCATATTCGACGTCCTTGAATATCGACATTTGAAAAGAAAATTAGTAGGATTATTATTGAAATTCTCAAGGAAGATGAACTTACCATTTCTTGATGCTTTATGCTTTGAAGCATGAACCCGACATGTTGGTGTACTTATTTATCAAGTAAACATTAGTCCAAATTTACAGCAGAAACTCAACTGGGGAAAACTACAAAAACTGATATTTTTATCGATGATTTGTTGGCTCCTGCCTGTTGAATAAATAATCAAAGAGATTTTTTTCTCTCTAAAATGGATTCGCTTTTAATGCAAAAATCACTTGTCTATTTCTAATTTTCCCCCCACTAACTGAGCAGGTGTCACCAGCTTAATTTATCCTCTTGGTTTCTAGTATTTTTCCCCTTCGGTTCTTGTGTTTCTAAGTTGCTGTCTAGTCACCTGCCTTGTTAGTTAGTGTATTTTTGACAATTAGTGAACATAATAAAGGTCAAAATAGGAGAAAAGAGAAGATTGGAAGACAATTAATATCATTGTTTCATAAGTAGAATAAAAAGCCTGTTGAAAATTCTCATTTCGTTCTAGGATCTGGAAAACCGTATTCATGCTATGTGGCTAGTTTGCTCTTTAGACTTTCCAACCAGAGACAGACACATTCGAGTAGATAAGCTAAAGGAGGTATGGTATCCCTCGCTCCATTCTTTTCTTCGTTAAGAATGATGGGATGGAAAAGAAAACATTTTTAATCTGTACCAAATCAAAAGTAAAAGGAATGCCACTTACCCACTCTCTTTCCATGTCCCATTGCTATTTTTCTTTACACTAGTTCCCGCCCGTGCAATGCACAAGTCACGTGATTTCGATGGTATTGTTAGTGTTAAATGGGTTATTTTTTGTGAAGTAGAAGAAGATGCTCAATATTGACTTCTATGTTCTTTATTTAAGATGCAATCCAAAAATAAATAAATAGTAAACAGGCAAAATTATCTATGATATAATTAAAAATGATGGTGCTAGTCCAAAATCAGCAAACTTTAGGTTTCATTCATTGTGTATAAGAATAATGGAGCCTGTATCTTTCTTTGTAGAATTAATTGAGCTAGGAAGACTAACACATCCAGGCAAATTATGAGGTTGCCAGTTTTTTATTTGAATTCTTTCGATGCCTTCATGCCAACTAGATTATCCAAATGGGAAAAGTAAAGGGTATTGCAAAGGATCATAACAACCGTATTAATAATGAACCCTATGTGAATCACCAGAATGACCATATATAGTAATGTCACGAATGCGAACATCTACATTTTCATCATCCGCAACCCATACAGCAGCTACTTGAGAGGATGTAGGAGTATTAAAGACTCTTTGATCAAGCCCTGAGTGGCATCTTATGTGGATACAATGATCGTACAAATTATTCATATCACTTAAAGATCTAAAAAATCTATTGTAAGGATTTACTTTCAGGATTTCATTTAAGATAAGTAGAGTAGCTTCAACAAAATTGTTTGAATTTTTCATACGATTTTCAAGTTCATTATCCATATCGTAAAAATATAATTGCATCTAACAAGGCGTACTATTTGTTGGCATGAGTTGATTTACATAATGATATACTTGACCTTGAATTCTAAATGTATAAATATCTTTATATGCTTTAAAAAGTTCTTTGCCATACTTTACACCAAAAGAAGTAAATGCAAAATGGTTATTATACCCTCTCGAAATTTTCTTAAATTCCATACAACTGGGTTCTTTAGAAGTAAACAAAGTATATAATTCAATTGGTGAATCGGGCATACAAAGTTTAACTTTTCTTGATTTGAAGTAGAAGCCTCATGATGTAATATTGCTTCATTCACATGGGCAGAACTGAAATTAGGACTTCCAGATAATAATGCGCCAGTTATCCTTTTGCGAGAATCAACACGTACAGTTTTGATTCGATTTCTCCAATCCCTTTGTTTTTGATTTCGTTGTTGGCGAATGAACGCATTGTATGCCTCACTTGTGTTTGGAAGAGTAGTCTCATGTTTAACAACAGTATATTTTCCATCAGTAGAGATTGTTGAAGAATCCATCAAAGGACTAAATGAGTTAATACTTAGAAGAAGAAGTCACCAACAGGAACTAAAAATACCGGGAGAAAAGAATCATAAGATTTAAACCAAGAGAAAATATTATGGAATACATAAATGACGTGCGTTATAATAAATCAAATTACATACATAGAAATATTACTAAATTAAACAAAATAGAAAGTTAATTTTGATTTAGAATTATTTATAAGTAAAATGAAATGAACTTCTAAACGGGAAAGAATTATTAGATTTTATGACTTCCACTATTAATGAAAATAAGAACGCAAATAAAGTTCAAAATGGAAAAATATAAAATGGCGGACTAATGACAGACGGCCCATCTCATTTTCCCTGCCCAATAGATACAAATCTCACTTTATTATTCCTATCTTGCAATACAATTTATTATTACACTACATCATTTTCCCAAGATTGCCTCAATTGCACACATACAAACACCTCATTCATCACTTTCATATGCTTACATCTGAATATAAGTCACAAAAGATTCTCCTAAATTACCAAACTAAGTATTTATGGTTTATTTTTGAGGTGGCTTTAAAATTCAGAATCAGACTGTGTTGTGGGTGTAGTAATTGGAAGTGGATATGGAGAAAATCAAAACTACTTGCAAAGAGATTCACAAACTACTTGCAGAGAGCCAAACCACCGCCAACGGTTGAAGAAAAACAAAGGGAACTGTTTTGAAATCATAAATCAAAGACAAAGTAGAGACGAGACAGTTATGAGATATTTTCAATTGCATATAATAAAAAATATAAAATAAAAATAGAGGATGGTCCTCGCACTGTGCGAGGAGGTGAGGAACAGTAGTGCTCCTCGCACTGTGCTAGGAGCATTAGTGCTCCCGAGGAAGAACATTATTATTATTTTTTAAATATCCTATCAAATCACATATATAAAATGGTAGAAATTGTTAATTATCCAAGTCGTCTTTATCCCAACAAATCCCTTTATAAATTCATAATTTATTTATAATTTCGAAATACATATATAACAACAGGTAGGAGTTTTTTAAATACATCTCACTTACATCTTACCTTGTCAAACGTCCCTGAGCTACTCTAAACCTCACAAACCTCTTGCACTCTCGTGCTAGTATTTGCCTGTTTCAATTAGTAAACCATCAATAAACAACATAAACAACGTAATAATTCTCAAACTAATAAATTTAATTTTATCAACACCTCGAAATCTGGAAATGTTGAAATTGTAAAAACTAAAGAAAATATCCTCTTAGAATTTTCCTATGGGAAAAGA
>CAIGRF010006977.1:1660-26071 GCA_903798235.1 Fraxinus ornus | reverse complement strand
TTCTCAAATTTTCACTTTTATTTCAGTTTATGCTTAAATTGACTATCTAAAATCCTAAGTTGTCTAATAATCTCTTTCGAGTAGAGTTAAATGTATTTTCACATATAATTTGAAAATATTCCTATTCCTAATTTGAATATATAAAAATGAATTCAACAAGATTGTTCAATTGGATTGCACAATTATTCCTAACTTGTAAGGGGCTTCATGTTTGTTGCGAATCATGATCTACACATACTATAAAATAAGTCACATGCACGTTTAAAAGTTGATCATTAATTCAAACAACAATTAAAACATTGACACCAATCAGTCGAAGATAAATTGAAAATTAAAAGAAGAATCATTGAATTATAACTTTAACCAACAATTTACATCATCATCCTAGGCACAAAAAATCTAGCTCGATCATGTTTGGATTACAAAAATACATAATAAATCGAGAACTCATCACCCAAAATACTAAATTGCAAGAAGAAACTTGAAGATTGATTTTCGTCCCCTTGAATGTCTTCAATGGAGAACCAAAGAAATCTCATTTCTCTCTTGCTTGAATTTCCAAACTTCTGAACTAAAGATATTGAAATTATGTGTGTGTTTTTCTCTCTAAAGCTCTCTTCTCCTTTTTGCAAATATGAGTCACGATCTGATAGCCTCCAAAATTAGATTAAATTCGTGCACAAATCTCATTTCTCGTAAAAGTCAACTTAAATTAGGACCAAGCGTTCGCATGATTATGATTTATGACTCTTAAATTAATTTTTTTTTTTTTCATTTTTCAAATATTTACGACTTGTTCCCCATCTTCCATAATTTGTTCCTTTTTAGTCATTCTTATTCAATTTTTGCTCCGTTTCTTCACAAGTCATCCAATATTGAGCTTCTTCTAAAACAACCAATAAAAATACTTCCAAACGTCCATTTTAATGACCCAAATAAATTTAAAATTATACTTATCAACGAATATTACCTAATGCATTATAGCTCTATTACCATCTAACAAGATACAAATAAATACTGAATGGTAACGATGGACACTGAAAAATATGACTGTTAGCAATTATCATTCAAATCCATTAATTAATCCATCTAAATCTATCCATTATTATTGGATTTTGACCACTTTTATAATATTAGAATATCTCATTGGACATCGTCCAACAAAATTTACTAAGACCCACAAAATATTTTTATTGGATTCGAATTTATATTATTATAATATTTTAAGATTTAGACATCCTCCAATAAGATATACGACCCTAAAAAATAAATAAAAATAATTTATGCAGAGTATTCGAAATATCATATAATACGAGTTTTTGATATAGAAATCATTTTCCATTAAAAACGAAATATGGATTTTTAAAAATTTAGTTAACAACTTAGCTTGTTATCAATAGTCAAATGATGGGGTCATATCCAGCTTCTTTCTAGGTGTGTTTAGTTTTATTTTGAGTTTAATTGAAGAAAATTGGTAATTGGAAGTAGGCCCTGACCAGATCACCGTTGATTGTCCAATCAACTAAACATTATGTTGATTAAGACTTTCTAACACATCTTTTCTTGATTCTATAATTGAAGTAGATAGAGGTCTCTTTTGGAAATAGTAAGAAATTGAATAACCTAATGCATGAGGGACCATCCTTGTAATAATTGAAAGTTAGGGCCCCTCTATTGAAAAATCGGACAGCTGATTCTCCCTCCAAAAAGGTACCCTAATATTTTATTGAAATTTTACAAATACACCCTGAGGGTCTGCTTAGGAGTTTTCTTTCATCGATTTTTGGTTGGCACCATTTATGAGATCTTGAAAAAATCAATGCTTACTATTTTTTTCGAACATCGATTTTGAATGGTTTAAAAATCATCCATAATCGTTGTCGTATAATTTTGACTGGGTTTCTCCACCTACCAAATCGACGAGTTTTGATAATTTCTTGTATTTTCTTTTAATTTTACTCTATATAAAATAATTATTTCTAACCAAAATATTTTCTTCAAGACTAACTTGTAAATAAAAATATATTAACTAAAAAAATTATTTATAAGCAAAAAATTACATTATAATTAAAAATATTTATAAGCAAAATAATACTTATAATATAAGAAAAAAGTACAGTATAATTAAACAAATACTTTTAAGTATAAATTACTTTTACGTAAGATTTTATTTATAAAATAAAAATAGTACTACTAATGAAATGAAAATTTACTTTAAATATAAAAAAAAAAAATCACTAAAAATGATTTGAAAATATAAAATTAACATATCACTTATGTGTAAAAGAATTTCATATAAAAAATTTAAATTGAAAATATTATTAAAGGACATATAAGTAATTATTTTTTAAAAAAAAAACTTTCAGAACACATGGATTATTAAACTTTTAAGTATATGTTGGACAGTCTTAAAAATTGTTACTAAAATCACTCAAAATCAATTTATAAACATTCAACATGAGTCTTTTTAAAAACGCTCATAATCGGTACATCAAAACTCTCAACCAGGCCATAAGGTGTATTTATACTTAATTTATGTATTACATTTTCACATTCGATAAAATAAAACAACTTTTGCTAAAAATTTACCAAATTCCCAATAATTAAAAATAAATAATTACACCATTTGTATTCAATTAGATAACGATTTACATACTAATTTCTTCAACTGTGATTTTTTATTCTTCAAAAGTACAATTATTATTTCATTTCAATCTAAAACTAATAATTTCTTCTCTCATTCATTCATTCATTCATCCATATAATTATATTAATATTCAATTGAGTCTTTTCTATGCATCATTTAGATTGAAAAAAAAAAAAATCATTTCATTTTCGCACAAATTATATGTTTTATTGATTATATTTGCACATTCTTCTCTTCTATGAAGTTTTCTCGAAGAAAAGAAAAAAAAAATCCACAATAAATATCAATAATTACGAATGCATTCATAACAATTTTCTAAAGTTACGAAACTCCCGGAACTTAAATTTAAAATGAATAAAAAATTGATTTTTAGCTAGAACGTAACAACTAATATAAAAAATTATATTTAATTGATCGTTTTTAATTTATTCGTTGGAAAAAAAACACTAATTAAAAAATAGTAATTAAAAATTTTATTTATTTTTACTAGGAAAAGAATATAGCACATTTCATAAATCAATAAGCTTTTAAAAATGAGCATTTAATGAAAATAAATAATGCAAATCGCTATATAAAATAAAGATTGTGCTATTGGTACATAGATGTTCTCATAGGGGTCAGGCATCCCCCCAATAGGGGGCGCCAAGTGTCCATTATGGACACAGGGTACACTACCCATAGCATTGTCCATAAAATAATGTACATGATGAGAGATGTTATTTCAAGTATAAAAATTTTTGTCTTTCAGAAACTTGAAATAGCATATTTGTAAATTTTACAATAAAATCTATTTTCGTAATCCTTATGTAAAATGTAAATTCATGAAAGACAAAGGCAAAGTGTAATTACACCATGTATACATGGTGTATATATATATACATGGTGTATACACCATGTATACATGAAAGACAAAGGCAAAGTGTAATTACACAATTTGATACCTAAGATTGAGAAAAAAAAAAAAGAAAAAGAAATTAGACATGATCAATGAAAGAATATAGTTGAGATATTTGTTGGTTATCTTTTCCACTTATCAAGTAATTTTTGCGTCAGTAAATTATTATTTATTCTATCTTTACCTTTAGGCAAGAATTAATTTCTAGATGGTGGGACAGTACGTTGGCTTACTTTAAATGTGAAAACTTAGACAATGAAACAAAAGGAAATTCTCTTTTAGAATCAACATTTCAACATCGCGTACTAGAATTATGTACATGAAACACGATGTAATTGGTGTGTAGTTAGAATTTAGTGAACTTTAGATGTAACATCTTACCTACTTAATCCAGCATAATAGAAACATGTTTTATACGCAAAGAAAACTCGCTATAAAAACTTTGAGGGATAGCTCAATTGGTCAGGTTTTGAGTTTGCTCCTCAATGGTCATCAGTTCTAATCCTCTCAGGGCCACTGAGGTAAGTACCCGGCTGTAAATTTCAGGGCCCCGTAGAATTAGTCGAGGTGCGCACAAGTTGGCCTAAACATCTACGATTATTAAAAAAAAAAAAAGGAAAACTCGCTATAAATATTATGAACGTTCGCTCATTCATCTTATAGGCTACAGCCATCGAAAAAGAATTTTAATAGAGCATTATCCGTAAATAGAAGATAGTTATACGTATGAACGAATTCTAATAAGCTTGACTTGTGGTTAAAATTTAGAAATGACATTCTTCACCCAACAAACTAGTATCAAAATAAAGGCATGTTTGTTAGGACTAGTCAGAGTTGAACGTGCATTAGACGTTACTCAGGTATATAGGATTTGATGAGTCTCAAACGAATTAAAGAAAACAAAATTTAGGATAGAAATTTAAGAGAAGAAAATTGTACTCTCAAAACTCAATTTCTATTATTCAATTTTTTTGTGATGATGAAATACTACAAATGAGCAATATTTTTATACTACTTTTGGTACATATGCTAATACATGAATTTAAACACCCATTAATATATGAATAGAAATAAATTCATCTATAATAACTTTAGATTCATCAAGTCAAGATTCATCGAGTTTAGGTTAATGTGAACGTTAATTAATTGGAATCAATAACAAGAAATCCATACATGATAATATTTTTTTAGTATTTATTACATATTGAAAAACGAAAAATAAGGTATTATTGAAATAATTGAATTATAATATGTTAAAATCGTCCAAAAATGATTCTCATTTGATGTGATATTTAATATATTATAAATTTATGTATTTTGTAGAAGAGCTTACAGCTTCCCATAAAAACTCTTATAACTTGATAAAACACTTCAAAAAATTATCTAAATGAATTCAAAAATAAAAAAATAAAAAAATCTTAGTTTCAGAAGTAAATTTTAACTTTTTAAAAGTTTAGCCAAACATGCCCTAATGGTGTGAATAAGAAGTTACGAATGAAAATAGACTCGTTAGCGTTTACACCATGTCAAAATCCAAAAGAAGATTTCAACATGTGTAACATCTACAATAATGAATTAAGAATTTAATTGATACATTTTTGCTACTCGATTAGATTGTGGAGGGCTTCGTACGTAGTATATGAGATATCGATCCGCTTAACTAAATTGACTTTTAGCTCAAAGGATTTAAGGAATCAAAGGTGAAAAGCCATAGGAAAAGCTAGAAAGTCATTAGAAAAGATAAATAAAGCCGACGAGCAAAAACAAAAACATCACTAACAATTGAATAAGAAATTTATAAATTAATATTATAATTAAACCATTATCAACAGTATTTATTATGGTAGTGACTGCTGTGACAATTATATCAATTTTTTGAAAAATTGCTTGTCCTACAACTTAATTAATTAATAATGCTATAAAAAGAATAATTAATTAAGTGCTTCTTAAAAAGTTGGTTAAGATCAAATTTCATAATTAATTTTAATATCACATTTTATACATCCATGCACAATTTTTATTAACTTTTCAATTACATATTTCATTTAAAAGTTCTATCAAACAAAGTTTAGAGGGTATTTGGTGTAAATTAAAATCAGATTTTTAGTAGATTGTGATAAAAAAAATTTTTTTGAAATGTATGGTTGAAAAGATGTGGTTGATATTGATTGTTTGACTTTGACTTATATTAAAATCAGATTTTAATCCGGCCCAAACAGACCCTTAAACATAACGTGGGGTGTAAGTGTGACGATTTTGCCTACGTGGACATCTAGGATTAAGAATTTTAATTATCCCTTTTAGCCCTAGCTGCTACCTAATTCTCTCTGCTTATTGTATAAGCACAATCTTTTAGAGTCAACCAAATCATCAAAGATTATGAAATATGCCTACCCTTCCTCTTCCTAGGGGTCAAAGTATTAATTAACCAATTATTCCAGTTTTCTTTTTCATTTTTTAACTATATTTTATAAAAAAAATAAAAAAATAAAAAAAAATCAAACATTATTTTGGAATAATATTTTTCAAAATTTTAATGTCCATGTTTTGAGGGACAATTTAATAATCAAAAGTCATATTTTATTGACATTAAAAAAAATGTTAAGCTAATCAATGAAGCCATCACTATTAGCATGTTTAATATAATAAATTAAGTTAAGTAATGAATTTTTTTATGAAATAATTTAATTATATAAGTTCAAATTATTGGGAGATTGAAAATATTTCTGTCCAATGGGATCTAACCTGATTAATTAAATATTCCTTGGCATTATCAGTAATTAGCTTCTAAAAAACAACACAAATGACAAAATTAATGTTATAAACCGCAAGTTGCCTAAGAGTACTCTCACTTTTCGTATTCAAAGAATGTTCTAAAATGAAAGATGGCTACTGTCTTGACATCTAATGACTGTCACCTTCAAATTTAGAGTATTTCGAGTACGTTATTTACACGAGAAAAGTGCCCTAACAACGACGGAATATTGAACACTCGAGTTTTTAGTCGGCGACATTATTATTTGAAAGATGAAATTTACTTACGAATGAAGCCTTAATGAGAATTTTGAGGGAGACAACTTCAAAATCACTTTAAACACTAAGAATAAAACTATGATTTTATGCTCTCTCACTTTTTCAAATTAACTGAGTATTAGTCTAATTAACTAGGGTTAATTATTGAATTATAAGCTGCCTAATCAATAGGGATTAAAACATTTAAGTAAAATTTCTTTACTATGTTGATAATGATTGCTTTCATTAATGATGCTAGCACAATTAAAAAATATAATGAAATATATAAATTAAAAGGCATACTTAATATACTGATAGTATCATTTAAAGGAAGAAAATAGTGTTATCAAGGAAGAAAAAGGAGGAGCTAAAGCACTTTCCTTGGTCCATATCATGTCTACTCAATACCCCATTTTCATGATTTGATTTTCCACTTAAATTTTGTTCATTTTCAATTATATCTTCTCTGTCAAGAAGAATTCACCGTAAGGAAAAGAGAAATCGAAGGGACGATGTCGTCGAATGATCAGGGAGAAGGATCTTCATCAAGATCAGCTTCTGTATCTGCTGATAATCATCAGCAGCAGCAGCAACAACAACCAGCTCAATTGAGTCGATACGAATCCCAAAAACGTCGTGATTGGAACACTTTCGGACAGTATTTAAGGAATCAGAGGCCCCCAGTGGCCTTACCCCAGTGCAGTTATAATCATGTACTAGATTTCCTTCGATACCTCGACCAGTTCGGAAAAACTAAGGTACATGTACAAGGTTGTGTCTTTTTTGGACAGGTTGAGCCAGCAGGGCCTTGTACTTGTCCCCTTAGGCAAGCATGGGGTAGCCTCGATGCCCTTATCGGTAGACTCCGGGCTGCTTTCGAAGAGAACGGTGGCCTACCAGAGACTAACCCTTTCGCTAGTGGTTCTATACGCGTATATCTACGTGAAGTACGTGACTCCCAGGCAAAGGCGCGGGGAATCCCGTACAAGAAGAAGAAGAAGAAGAAGAGGAATCAAATGAAGGGTGCCATTAATGAAGGCACATCCTCCAGCTTTCAGATGTAATACCCCCTTCTATATTGCTTTTAAAAGAATGGTAATTGATTAAATTTCCATATTTTGCTGCTTTTGATCTTGAACTTCTACCTCATAAATGTAGTGATATTTACTTTTAATGAAGAGATATATATATATATATGTGGATCAAAATGTTTGATATATTTCCTCTTTTTCTTGTGTGATTTAGATATATCATAGATCATTATTTGAAATCAAAATCCCAAAACAAATAGAAGAATTTATTCAATAATCCAATTGTGGGTATTTTATATCTTCTTGTTGAACCCTAATTTAGCCCTCTTAAACCCTAATTTTCATACCCTCTTCCAAGTATATACAGAAACTCAATATATTGAAGGATATGGCGTATTTATGCACACGCACTCGCACTTGTACTCTTTCTTCAAGAAATTGTGCAAATCAAAGAATTTTTTTATCTTTTTGAATTTAATATTTCTTAGATATATATTTATAATGTTTACTTTTGATATCTTTTGGGATTCTGCACCATCTTGTGCTCGCCATGGCTGTCCCTTGAGCATAATATCTAACAAAAACTATTAAAAAAAAAAAATAGATACATCAATTGTTAAATATTTAATTTGCTTGTCATAACACATCATCACATAAATATATAGCAAGTGAAATTCATTTCTAATGTCCTCTAGTTGCTTATTTTTTTCTGTGTTTCAGTATTTAAAAATGCTCCTTTGTCTCTTCCACAAGATGAGGACATTTTTCACATCTATGAACTGGCACTTGAATTAGGCCCCGCCCTTCATTATAGTTGATTTGATCACATGACAGTAAATTTTATCTTGCAGATTTTAAAAAATTCCGAAACTCGATTCGATCTAGTAAAAATTAGAACTTATTCTTAATTACGATATGACTTGCCTTGCTGGAAACTACATATTGATCATATGAGAAAAAAAAGTACTAAATATAGGTCCTATTATTACCATCAGACAATGTTGTCTTTTACTTCAAAACTTTGTTCTATTCATTTTTTGTTCCTCAACATTAATTTCCATTTGATTTCTGCATAGGGATACAGTTTTGCATACATGATTCTCAAATTATGTGCATATTCTTCAGTGGTAAATATTTCTCAAAACATGGNATATTCTTCAGTGGTAAATATTTCTCAAAACATGGAGTGTGAATCAAACCCATGTTTGAATTGAAATTGAGATACCGATGCAAGTTCTTCCCTTCTTTTTACTGTATTCTTGTGATTGTATACATATAATTGGAGCTAAGCTAGTTGAGGATCTCAATTTATATAGGGTAGCATGCATATATCTAAAGGGTGAGGTGGATGGACCCTTGGGGTTAATTAATTAGAATTAGAATTAATAACACATCATTTTTATGGGATTAGTGTTTTTTTTTTTTAAATAAAAATTAATGTATTATTATTAGAAATTTTTTGCTATATTCTATTTGGAAAATGCACCTCTCATTCCCGTGATCTCGTGTAAATTAGCTCCTTTGTTTTCAAAAAAAAACTCCATCTTATATATCTCATCATATTTTTTTTTATCATTACAAAAGTAATTTGTATATTTTATTAAAACTTACTCCGAAAAAATTAGTTTGGCGACGAAACCACTCGTGCTTGGTACTTCGAGGGAAGCAAGGATGGCGGTCGAAAAGCTAGTGAAATTTTTTTTAGCATTAGCATAACTATTCTAACCATTTTGTATGCATATTATTCATTTAATTATTAGATTAGGTTGTTTTGTGTACTAATACTATTCAATTAATGATCATATTTAGTTCTATACTGCAATTTTATTGCAAATCTGGAGTGTTAATATCTCAATTATGTATATATATGAAAGATATTAACACCACAAGAAAAATCATAATATAATTAAGAAGGATTTTTATATATCTTTCTTAATCATATTCATGATTTTATTTTAATATTTTTAAGTGAAAATAGAATTATATCAGGCCCATACTTGGTACCACCACTTAGGACCATTGGATTCCTTCTTGGCCACATCAAATTATCATATGATTTGATTGTATCTGCATTTCAATTGACAAATTAAGAAAAAACTTTTCTTCAACTTATAAGAGAAAACAAGTTTATTTCTTTTATTTAATCTTGACATTTAATGTATCCAAGAAAAGGATAACATTGTTAGGAGATCAGAAATTAATTACAAGATACTTTCTCCTCTTCTTTTTTTTTTTCCAATTTTCCTCGATGTTCAACACCTTAAGTCGACATGCATGTTTGCTAACAAAAATGTCGCATGTTTTTTTTTTTTTTTTCTTAATCTTGTATAGTTATCTTTAGTCCAAATGTACCATATGTAATGAGGGTTAACAGAAGGTTTGTAGGATCTTATGCCTTCCCATAGTTTTGGATACAATGTAGTAGAATTAGATTAAACCTTGCTTAACATATATAAAATATGTCAACAAAAAAGCGTGCAGTTGTACCAAACTCGATAAAAAATTACCAAATATCGACCAAAGTGTTCATCAAGAAACCCATTCAATCTTAAGACGGTCATAATTCTACCTTAAAATTAAGATCCTTATGTCGGAACAATCAAAGTTGTTCTCTCTCATTGTTGAACAATTTATCACTAAAACTAATGTGGGGCCCTCATTCATCCATCTTTAGTCATTAATAACAAACCAAAAAAATTTTAGTATCCAAACAGCATGATCTAATAATACAAGTTTAGCTGTTTCTCACTAAAATGTTTGACATTTCGGCACGTTAGCACATGTTAGTCATAGTCAGTATGTTTTTTTTTTTTTTTAAATTCAATGTAAAACGAAGAAACTTATTTTGCCATTTTTATTCATTCTTTTCATCTATATTTAACGTTGGAAATATGATATCATGCTTTTTTTTCGAATTACAAATCATATAGATTTTGTTTTCCCTTTTATTTTGAGAAGAAAGAAATATACGTTGAATGTAATTTTACCCTTTGTTGAAAAAAACACTGCATCTATTCGAAGGAGGATAATAAAACTATATAATTATAGTCATTAAAACCCAAATAATAAATAAATAAATAAAAGATCCAATAGCTGGTGGATATTAATATTTAAAGATTAACATTATGGAGACCCCACTTTGGCATTCATCTTTAATTTGTAGATTCTTTCAACTTTTCTATCACTAATCATAGACTTCATAATTATTCTCCAATTTAGCAGCTGGAATCCCCCACGCCACCTAACCCACCCCTCTGCTACATATAAAGGTAAATAGCTAAACCTTTTTTTATCGATAACTCGTACCAATTAATTAAATATTAATTAATACTTAATTGATCGTACACTACTTACAAACGACTTTTTTCTATTAAAAAAAATGAAATTTTCCTAAAAGTTGTGTACATGTGTGTGTTCGAGAAAGTTGAAAACTCAAGCCAATGATCAAATGATGTAAATATTGGAAAACTGTAGTTGAAAATTAATTCATAATAACATTATTGTGGTAGCTAGCTAGGTTTCGGAGGGACATGAAGCTAGTCACACTTTTTGTCTCATTCTTGATTGAATGCCTTGTGCCTATCATCATCTTTTCTTTTGCCACTAATAAGCCAACAAAAGGTTAACTAGCGTTACCAACTTTATCTTTTGTGTACCCAACCTAGGATAAAGTTGAGTCCTTCATTTGGAGTGTGACTACACTACAAAGAATACTAGTTTAGTTTTTTTTTTTTCAAAAAAAAAAAATAGTAATAGATATTGATTGTTTGAATTATTAATATTTTCTGGGCTTCGAAGGGATATCAGTCTAGATTTATGGGAATAAAACATAACTCCTACATATAAAAATCACATTTCAAAAATAACACGCTCCCAAACATATTTCATAAATCAGATGATAAATCAAATTATTAAATTTATAATTATATTATAATATACATTTATTCTCTCTCTACATTAATTGACATATTGATATTATAATCCCCACCCTAGAAATCTCCAGAAATTCAAATCACTTTACACTTCTCATCCCAACGAACCCAACCCCACCCTACCTCTCTGTAGAAAACTCCAAAAATTAAAAATGTTTTCTCTTTCTACAGAAGCTTTCTATCTCTATACATATTTACAGATACAAATAATTTCACAGGTGGTGTTGGCGACGATGAGGTGGCGCTGTGTTAGAAAATAGATTTGCGTGGTAGCGGTGATGGTGCATTGTAGGTGATAAAAGTGCATCAAAGTTGATCCCCATCGCACCACACCCACCCTAGAAATTTCCAGAAATTCAAATCTCTTTACACTTCCTACCCTAACGGACCCAACCCCCGCCCTATAGAAAACTCCAAAAATAAAAAATGTTTTCTATCTCTACAGAAGTTTTTTTTATCTCTATACACATTTACAAACACAAATAATTTTACAAGTGGTGGTGGTGGTGAGGTGGCACCGTGTTAGAAAATAAATTTGCGTGGTGGCGGTGATGGTGCATTGCAGGTGATAAAAGTGCATCAGAGTTGATCTGTTTAATAGTGGGGTGGTGGGGGTGGTGAAGTGGTAGCAAAGTTTTAAGTATTGTGTGCTGGCAGTAGTATTGCATTTTAGTTGACGAGATTTGTGGCTAACTGTTTTATATGTGACTAGATATATTGATTGTGACCATACCCGTGTTATTTGTGACTAGCTGTGACCAGACCATCTGTGATCAAGTCAGTCTAATTTGTGATTGTATGTAACCAAGTTAAATATATTATTTGTGACTAATTGTGACCAAAATTTGTATTCAGTGTGACTGTCTATGACCAAATCAATCTAATTTGTGACTCATTGTTAATCTGGTTGCAGACAAACACAATGAATACAAATTTTGGTCACAACCAATCACAATAAACACATACTTGGTCACAAAGGGTCATCACAAACAAAGTTGCACACACCAAAGACCAACACCACAATCCACGACCACTCCCCACCACCTCCACTCCAATGCACCACACTTCCACCTTCAACTCAAGTTTACCTTCACCTTAAAATCCACAACACCAATCATCATCACCATCACTTCACCGACACCTTCAACAAACACCAACCACCACTACCACCATTGACATCACGCCATCAACAGAACCACCACCAACAATTTTAGAAAACACAAGACTCAAAACTATCTACCAGTTACTATGCTACCTCCTCCTCCACTTTCAAACCCACCTAAAAAATCCACCACCACCACCTCTACAATAAAACAGGAGAGAAGACCTAAATCGCCGCTGCCACCACCTCCTCCACGGTCAAATCACCACCACCATCACCTAAAATCATCGTCGCCCGTACAAATCACCTTGTATAAATTCGCATTCATGTCCTAATCGCTATTATCTTCCAGATCGGATCCAATAACCCAACCCGAATCATTGGACAAACACCTACCAAATCAAAATCCAAACTAAATAAGTAAAAGAAGAAGGTATTTGATTAATTTCTTGTGCGATACTTTCAATACACCACACGCCTCCAGTGTTCTTTGATAATTTTAAATTTTTACTTCGCAAATGGAGATCTGAGCTGAAATGATGAGAACGCCACTAACTTGCCGAAGATTGAAATTGGTGTCGGAGACCTGGTGGAAGAACCCTGGTACGATGGTAAAGTAGCTGCACACCGCTTCACGCGACTATTCTGCTTCGCCTCTCGCAGCAGTGAACCACTGTGTGCATCGTCGAAAAGATGGTACAGAGAGTGGGGGTTGGGTTGGGATGGGCGGGTAGAGTGGTGAGTCGGTCGATGATTTGTCGCGTATGTTGAAAACTTTTACCAAGCTAACGGATGAGAAAGGTTTGGAGATTTCCCTCAACATAAAGATGTGTAAAGGGAAAAGAGTTTCGGATGATTTTATCTAAAATTCGATGTAATAGAATGGTGCTTGAAATGTTTGTATTTGGTGATCGTTTGGACATGTTAATATTAATTTGAACGTGAAAATGAAGTTTGTAGTAGTTTGTAGTACTTCAATTGTTTGTTCCATACAAGAACAAATTCGAGCATATTTTCAATAAATATTTGCTTCTACTACCAGCAGTCTGCATCTTAATAGAAAAATTGTTATAGAACTAAGAAAAGGTGGTAGCTTGTCTTTTGAAATCACACAAGCAAAACCAGTTTATTACTGAACTATTTATGTGAAATAAATTGGTGAAAGCACACAAAACGTTCTACTAAGACTCTCCTAACTATGACATATTAAGCTTATCCGAAGGATTATTACTTGTTTCCCAAATATGATTAATCAAGTATGGGTACCCAATCTTTAGTTTATGGCCCAATTTAAAAAAAAACGACATGGAAAGCCTTTTCTTGTTTACATATAGACTTTAATAATAAGTTGGAGATCTTCATTTTCTTATAGACTTCATTAATAAGTCAAAAGTATGAGATCTTTACAAACATAAAAGCCATCATAAGTTCGGTAGAAGAAATTGGCCACATTGGGCAGAGCAGTTTTATTCTAATCCATAGATGGAAGAGAAGAAATCCATTGCTGCAGTTATCAGTTTGAAGTTACGGGAAAATACATACACGAACAAATTCGAGGAACTGGAGCCTCATCAACAATTCATTACAATCTGAAATAAACACAACTTATAACTGCAAATCACTACAAACATTATGTTTTTTCATTACTAAATACACCTGCTTATTGATGTTCATTGATAGGAGTATAATGGTCTTATTGAAGAACCATCTAGTTGACAGTCCATTCCAATACCAGCTGCTTGATAAGTCATTCCAGAACTTGGAGTGGGTGTAATATGGCAAGGGTGAGGAATGGAATGGGTAGCACTTGACATCCAACCTGGTACAACACTTTGAGGGGGTGATATTAGTGGTTGGAATGGTTGCAGGAAGAATCATTTCAAAATATAATTTTCATAAGAAAACGATTGAAATTGCATCAAAGTACAACTTACGCCATGGAACCCAAGATGCAGAACACTAAAATGAAAATGTTATAGAAAATGTCACCCTATGTGAAATGAAAATGTTATATAAAATCGCGGCCTTTAAATTTAACGAATAAAGATATTTACTTACCAATATTAGTTGTGAATATGGCAAATGTGTGGGTATGAAATATACTGTTTGTTGGGCTATCTGAACGACATGTGTATCTTGTCTAAGATTGTTTTTTCTCGATCTCGATCTAGGTCCTTTACTTGAACTTGATATAGTCTGCATGATATTAGAATATTTTATATTTTCTGTTTGTTCGGATAAATGAAGGCAACAAAAATAAGAATATAATACCTTCGATTTCTTAGAATGTAACTCCAATGGGCTTTTGTTACAAAATTTCTTTGGCACTCCCTTCCTTTTCGAGCATTGAGGATCATGTATACTTCATTCACTTATTTCATGCGATGCTCTAGATTGGGATCCTAAATGCAAACTCGACAGGGAAATGCTATTACTCTCTCAAATCAACTTCATAGACATTAGCTCTTTAAATTGTAACCGAATCCAATCAACTATCGCACGTCATCGATCCTCATCTTTTGCAGCAATGTCTGCTAACGTAGCAAATTCTACACACATTCTGTCATACCTCAACTGCCCAGGAGTGCTAACCAAACCATTATAATTCATTGCAATCCTTGTATAGGCTCTACAAACATCTCTCCTCTATCTCCTCAATATGTACATATCCAGTAGTGATGTGATGTCGTTACGCGTGAACACTGATATGGCATGTCTGCACAGAACACCTCGAAACTCAAAGAGATGACAACTGCAAATAATATTGCACTCCTCTGCACGAAACACCGCCGCAATTTTTTCTTCCTCACCTTTTCTTCGTAAATGACATCTTCCTCAACCGGTACGTCCTCTCTGAACAGCCATCCAATGTAGATATGACATATAAGTAGACCTTCCCAGTAATCTCATCCTGAAATTCCCGAAACTTGGATATGGTATAAATTGCTTGAAATTATTTTTCATTTCATATTTCGTTGCACACGGCACTATATGCGAATAAGACTTAAAATCTGCTTGTAACTCCTTCTCAACCTTATTTCTCAATACTTGTTCGTATTGTTCAACGAATTGCTTCAACGATGTCTTAGAATGTACATATCCATCGAAGAAAACAGTCGTACTCTCGGTACGTTGAGCAGTTGATATCCCTGCCCAAACTCGTTTTCAACTAAAATGGCACCCATCGACCCCTGTTCTCATACAATCCGGACAACCATTCATTATCATATAAGTTATACGTATCAATCATCACTTTCCAACCTTTCTTGAACTCTTCAATGAACTGCGAGTCATAGAATAATCCATGTATACAAGAAAAAAATGAGTTCTTATCCACGTAGTATCCAAACTTTTCAGGCAACTTCTTTAATATGTTCCACAAACACCATCTATGCCTCGCATTTGAAAACACTATTTCAATTGTATTTTGCATAGCCCTATCTCGATATGTAATAATTCCATTAGGAGCTTGATCGTGCATACATAATAACCATCTTTTGAACAACCAAACAAAGGTATGTATATCCTCATTTGATAGGAACCTATATCCAAGCAGTATTGATTGTCGTGATGATTTACTCCAACAAATGGGCCAAAAGGCATGTTGTATTTATTAGTAAGGTAAGTGGTATCAAACGTCACGACATCCTCGAATTCCTTATATGCTTGCCTACACCTATTATCTGCCCAGAAAAGATTCTTAAGCTGTGGCTTGTCATCCAAATCCATAGAAAAGTAAAACCCAGAGTAACGTGCTTGCATTTCTGAAAAGTAGGATTGTATTGTCGCGACATCTCCTTCACCTAGTCTTAATCGCCTCACATTGTCAACATAGTTCCGACAATCCTTTTCAATGCAAGTTATATTCTCATACCCACCAGTTTCAACTACTGTAGAGTTGTAACTCTTGTGCAAAGGAATTCCAACCATATCATTCAATTCTAACTTCCGTTTTACATGTGCACTCAATTCTCGATTGCATCGATACAACCTGGACTTCGACATGCTTGTTTTATGGTTATGTTCGAGGTCAACTGTGCAAATTTTTCATATTCCACGAATATATGAGGAAACAGTTACCCTCGCTTTGCAACCTATCCGAATTGTTGGTTGCGACTTCAAAGAAGCGTTGCTATTATTCATTTGTCCTCCCTCACGACTACGTGTCAGTGTAACATATCTTACTAATCCATCATCACCCTTTTTGGAATTCCTTTTCCTAATCAGAAAACCTACTTTTTACACATATCTTTTGTAAAATTCGAACAACTCTTTTTCATCGTTAAACTGCATACCCACCTCAGGCACTATCATAACCACGTAAAAGAACCACATCAATGTAACACATATGCATTGTTACTAACTATCATTTCTGTGCAATTTTCAAATACAAGGCAATCTATGATTCGAGTGTATTTTAACATTTCTTTGTAATTCTCAAATAGAAGGTAATCCATTTTCCCCATGTAATTTAGAAAAACCACTTGTCGACAAGAGATTTCATTCGATTGTCCCAACCAACAAATTAAGATAAGCATGGACAAATAATAAAAAAAAAAAAGAGAAACATACTCTTCTCAACTGGTGCGGCAGTCGGAGGTTTTGGTTGGTTGGGTAGTCGAAAATCTCTTACTGTTCGTACTCTTCTCAGCTGAGGAATACCATTCGTGCTCTTCTCAGTTGGGGGAGTAGTGCTGGAGGCCGGAGATCCCATCGTTGAATGGGTGGCTGGAATAGTTGGAAGCTGGAGTGAGTGGGAATCTTTTGTCGAGAGTTGGGGGAGAATGGTGATTAGGTTAGTCGGAAGTCAGTTTCATAATTAATATTGGACTGGGTCTTTTAACAATGTGCACTACCACGTCACATAATTTGAAAAACTGTAAAAACCTCCGTGAAGGGGGATGGCAACAATAGCAAAATCTTTAATTGTAGGGTTTTGGAAAAATTTCTCCATTAAGCTCCCATTTGGTGCACATTATTTTCAAAAGAATGCATTTTTTTGGTTGATGTGATAGAGAATATGTGGTTGAAAAAGAAGGAAAAGTTATTGATGTGATGGAAAATATTATTTTATTGAAAAATGTATGGTTGAAAATGAGTAGAATAATGAGAATGAAAAAAATAATGTGGATGTGGGATATGTGGTTGAAAAAGAAGGAAAAGTTATTGATGTGATGGAAAATATTATTTTATTGAAAAAAGTGTGGTTAAAAATGAGTAGAAGAATGAGAATAAAAAAAATAATGTGGATCAAATATGGGCTAATTCCTTCACAATTGGCACGCACATAAATGGACCCCCACTTATAGCCTATCTTTTTGTTTGTATTCAAGAAGCTACCTACGCGCTCCTCACTTTCTCCCTTTAATTTGAATTGAAAATTTTCTTTTTCTTCCAAATTGCTTAAAACTTGCCGATCTCCATTTCTTGAAGAAAAATTGAAACGAAGACTTCCTAGTATTTTGGGTCTTCATGTATTCAAACTCGTGTATGCAAATACTTATCGACTTAACTGGATTATTTTTAGAGCGAAACTAACCAGACCCTTTTTAGGGTTTTCTTTTTTCTTGTTGATCTCTGGTTGTTCACCGATTAATTTCAGGTAGGCGTGTGATTTGTCATTTTGTTTTATTTTCGTACTTGGTGATTTAGGGTATTTGTTTTGATTTTGTGTATTTGTTTTACTACTGACTTGGAACTGAGGGAGGTGATTTCGAATTGTTTTTATGGAATATTCTAGATCTATGGTGTACGGAAAATTTACCCTTTTTGTGAGCCTGATCAGCCGATTAACTAATAGGCGCTTCCAAATCCACGCAAAAGGAAAAAAAAAAAAAAGGATTACCATCGTAGTGATACCCAAAGTTAAGCGTTGAATATCCAAATGCTTTACAGGGATACTTAGGATGATTTTAGATCGTCCCTTTAATTTGATGATGTGCTTCTTTGTTATATAATCTCTTTTGGGACTAACTATAGTAATGTAATTATCCAATTGCTGGAAAAGAACTCCTGTATCTTGACTTCTTCAAACATTTTAATGTTGGTAGGGATTTTTTTCGATGTGAGGGGCTTAGCAGTCCAGGTTGGAAGAATCATAATGTTATTTGGTTAGGTTGCATTAGAGAATCTTATTAATACTTATAAATGGGAGTTCTTGTTACAGAAAATGCTTTTTCTTTTTCTTTTTAAATGCTACGTTCTTAATCATAAACCTACGTTTGGGACACTTACACTTGACTGATTGCTTGTGTGCATACAAACATCTTAAAATTTGTTATCTTGTTACTTTATTGAATCAGAACTGCCTTGCACACTTAATTCATGTGCTGAGAATATCGGAGGTTGTTACATTTTATTACCTTTTTTATTTGGAAAGTACTGATAATGACTCCAGTAAAAAACGATAACTAAATTTAGCATAATTTTGCCCAGAGTTACCAGTTATGTGATATTTTGGAAAATGTCGTTTAGTTTTGGGTTCATCATGGCTGCCAGCCTGCCAGGTGCAGAGTTTTAACTTGGAACTGGGATAATTAATGGACGTGTATGCTCAATGAGTGCTTGTGGTTCAGAACTTTGGAAAAGGTGGAAGGGCTTTTTGGGGATTACAAATTACTATGAAATGGATACCTGAACTACAGCTTGAAAGATAGATATACCATTTTCAATTTCTGGACTTGTGAATAATTTTGAATCTTGTCTTTTCAACCCGTTCACGACTATTCTTAGGTTATATTTTGCATGCCTTCTGATATTTGACTCTTCATGCAGCTAGATTTTAAGATTTCCAATGTATTGTTCATTGTTTGTTGATCTATATCCAACTTTAGCACTCGTAGTCCTATTATGGCAGTAGTTGACTCTCGATTGAAGTCCTCGTTCTTCATCTTTCCATTCCTCTGAAAATGAAGTTCTGATTAGTTATTGCTACTCAAGTCTCTCAATCTATTAAGAAGGGGCTAGGGCTAGGGATGGAGTGGAGGAATTGAATCACGACAAACTATTGGACCAGTAGAATAAGTGGTAAAAATCCCAGCCAACAGTTCCAAAAGGATTCTGTTTGTTATCAATATCAGACTTGAACTTTGTGTGCTTCTATTTTCTTCACGCTAAGATTCTTGCATGCTAGTTCAATCATCAATATACTGTTTATGTTCTAGATGTTGGTTCAATTAAATCTATATATTGGCATGTGAAGGTACTGGATATTCAAACTACCAATGGCGACTGTGAATCCCTATTATGATGATTTGCGAAGTAAACCCGAGGTCATTGATCCTCCTCAAAATGAAGACATGGGGGATGTTGGTGAACACATTTGTGACACTGCTCAAAGTGTGCTGAAACCCAATGTAGCTGTCTCAAGTAGTGTCCGTGAGCTATTGGAATGTCCTGTGTGCTTGAATGCGATGTACCCTCCTATTCATCAGGTACTACCAACTGTCTAGACTTTGACATTACTCATACTATATATATGTGTGTATATGTGTGAAAATTTGCTGAGGAATTTTATTATTATTATTTTTTTTTTGGAAAGGGGGTGGGTGGTTAGTTTGTGTAAAGCCCTTTAGCTATATGGCGTTCTGTCAATTTGTCCCTATAATTTAAGTACCCCCCTTTTTCTTAATTTTACTTAGTCTGACTACCATGACTTTGACCTCCATAGTTTCGTTAACCCCAAACTTTCGCTATTTTTTGATAAATTCAAAGATCTCTGAAATACAAGTCATTAGAAGTTTTTTTTTTTTTTTTGGTCACACAATAAGTTGCTAGCTAAATGCTCTTTTCTCTAAGTTTGCCTAAGGAAAAATATTATTTTGCCCAGTGAGCTTGTTTGTTAAGATTGAACATTAACGATACAAGCCATCCAGTGGTATTCTTTATTGTTGACCATTAACAATACAACTATAATCTAGTCATGGTCCGTTTTCATCAGTCTTAATTTCTGTAACCACTAAAGTGATCTTTATCATTCATGACTTAGTTAAAGAAAGCAAAAATATTTGTTTGTACTGGTATCCATTCCAAATAAACATATTAACTTATGCTGGTTACCTCTCATGCATAATTTTGAAATAAGGTTAGTGTGTGCATTTGGTGGTGACTATCTCTATTGTTACTTTTATTTCTTTTTGCTTTTTTGCTGACATAGTTCCTCCTCTATTCAATGCTGCAGTGTTTGAATGGACACACATTGTGTTCTGGCTGCAAACCTAAGGTGCATAACCGATGCCCATCTTGCAGGCATGAACTTGGAAATATCAGATGCCTTGCACTGGAGAAGGTAGCTGCATCCCTTGAGCTCCCCTGTAAATATCAAAGTTTCGGATGTATGGGAATCTATCCTTACTACAGCAAGCTTAAACATGAATCCCAGTGTGTTTTTAGACCTTACAATTGTCCCTATGCTGGTTCGGAGTGCTTGGTAATTGGTGACATTCCTTATCTTGTGGACCACTTGAAAGATGATCACAAGGTTGATATGCACAATGGCAGTACTTTCAACCATCGCTATGTCAAATCAAATCCGCATGAGGTGGAGAATGCCACATGGATGCTTACGGTGATGAATTTCTCCTCTTGCAGCTCCTATTACTTGGTAGATAATTTCCTGGTGCCACTCTGTCAAGCACTTAATTAGTGTTTGGAGATGCTGCTACTTCATCTTGCCCTGATGGGCAGAATAAAGTTGAGATTTCTGAGAAACTGGTGTTGAAGGATCGTGTCTTTTTTAATTTTTTAAGAAATGTGAGAGAGAGGTGATATTCAAGGTGGCTGTTATTGTCTTCAAAGGGTTGGGTACTTCATAATCCCTCAGAATGGTAGCCATAGGATGCCCCTCACTGATCAAAATTCACATATGTCCTCTTCTCGATCAGAATTGCCTATTGCTGAATTTGAATATATACTTTTGGATCTTCTATTGGCTTGTTTAAAGGAACCTTTTTTTTTTTTTGCTGGGTTGGGATGGGGTAGGGAGGATTGTTAACTGGAGTATACAGTAGTAGTTTAAAGTGTGCCTAAGAGTGGAACACAGTAAGTGTGGCTAAGGCCCTTGTTTAGTGTTGAAACTCAGTTTGAGTCCTTTTCAACCTGACCATTGATTTTAGCCTATGTTTGGTCCCCATTTTTTCAAAAACTGATTTTTTCACAACTCATTTCAACCACTCATCCTCCCATAAAATAATATTGCACGCAAACCGAAACCTTTTCCTTGTTTTTTAACCACGCACTCTTCAAAAAATCAATATTCCAAAACTCATTTTCCCCCAAATTTCCATTAAAATGGAGCCCAAATAAGGGTTTATATTGGATTGTTCTTTTCCATGGTGATTGCTGAAATTGGATTAGTTACAGTCACAGATGTCCTTCTGAAATTACTTAAGTTCCACTTAAATTCATGGTAGAAGTAACTAATGTCTGCTGCTATGTACTGAAAATTGCTGCAATTTCTGAAGTTTTCTGAAATGAATGTTTAAAGATGTTCGAAAAATATGTATACTTGGCTTCCATGAATCATTAACCTTCATTTGCACTTAAGCCCTAGTAAACTTTGCAGTTTTCTGTGCTTTGCACATATAATAACTGTGTGGAAGTTGGTTTTGGTTTTATTAATGATGATTTTTATTAGCATTCTTTAACTTATATCCTTTCGTCTAATGTTGCAAGTTCTTTATGACCTATACAACTTTTGTGTAGTGGGGGTCGGTACATAGCTTAAGCAATGCATTTTTCTTCGGGCAGTAGCTCAGTTGCTTGTTGTTTGCTTGTATTTTAGGTGTTCAGTTGCTTTGGGCAGTACTTCTGTCTGCATTTTGAAGCATTTCAGCTTGGGATGGCGCCAGTGTACATAGCATTTTTGCGATTCATGGGCGATGATAATGAGGCAAAAAACTATAGCTATAGTCTTGAGGTTGGAGGGAATGGGCGGAAGATGATATGGCAAGGTGTGCCTAGAAGCATAAGGGATAGCCACAGAAAGGTTCGTGATAGTTTCGATGGCCTCATCATTCAACGTAACATGGCACTTTTTTTCTCTGGGGGAGACCGAAAAGAATTGAAGCTGAGAATTACTGGTAGGATTTGGAAAGAGCAGTGAGGGATTGTCATAATTTGTATTGATGTTAGGCATATATCTGTTAGTTTATCAAATATAGTATTCATGTATTTTAAGTTTAGGAGGCAAACACTCTTTGCTTGTCTATGCATGAAATACTTGAGGAAGGAGGCCTAATTAGCGCCATATCATTGGTTGATGTGATGCCCTGTTTGTATCTCTGTGCTTGGAATTCTTCCCTAGGGACAGAAATTCCTGCACCAAGTTCAATGAAATTCCTGCTGTCACTAGCCTATTATGAAATTGAATAAGCTTTGTTTATAGAGAAAGTTAAAAGTAGTATGGTTGGTTTACAGCAATTTTCGCTGTTGCAGCTGTGTAATCACCTGTGGCGAGGTTGCCAGATGATCTCATTTCAGCAAGCAGCAGCAGCAGGCCCCTGCGACGAGATAAACCCTATAACTTCATATCAGATTTTGAGACATTTTAAAACTTCATGAGCCTGAACATACTGGGAGTTGTGAAGAGTAGAAAGTTACAATGTTCATGACCAATTGGGTCCTGATGTACCAGTAGGTGCCGGAGGAGATCGCAGCAAAAGAACAGAAAATGCGAACCTTTAATTATGGGCTCTCCTTCAACTAAAAAAATAAAATAAAATAAAAAAATTATAGGCCATCCACAGTTCCTGGACCTGAAATAATATGATCATTGCCCGGTCCAATATACGGAAGATACCTGCGCAGAAAATAAAATAAATAAAACTAATAATAAATCTAGGAAAATGAAGTGGAGAAAATTTGATACAAAATACAGACTATAGAGTAAGACCATTTTGACCCTTCAGTATTGCATTGTGACGGACTGTGTTGCCAATGTCAGCAAACTTGCGATCTTCGAAGATTAAAGTTGTGTTTGCCTGCGATCTTCGTAAAAGATGCGAAGAATTAGGAAGATGAAGCAGAACATTTCAACTGATAATTTTTTCTTGTTCTGAACAACAATTGAACATGCATAAATCTTTTCCCTATCGAGGTTACAATAGTTCTATGTGATGGGTTGTTAGAAGAATTCATTCAACGAATAATGGCGTGCTGAGAAAGAATCAGTGAATAGAGTTTTGAAAATGTAGGACTTGAGGCCATGTTTGTCTTCTATTCTTTTAAAATTCTTTTTTCTACATACTTATTTTCAATCACATTCACACAATAAAATATTTGACACGTAAATCCAAATTTTTTTCTTACTCTTTAATCACACGTTATCCAAAAAATTTACCATTCAAAACAAGGTTTTTCTAAAAAAATATCCACAAAACAAATGTCAAGAAAAATATTGGAATCACTACAATATAAAAGACCCGAAAGATTTGGCAGCCACGTGTCGCTATTTCCCATCGTCGTAATTCAAATTTTTTTTTCGCCATCAACTTCCCCCGACGCACTTTCTCTATTTTTCCACTCAACCAACCATACCTCTTTACTCTTCCATTCCATTTCCAGACCCATATTGTTGTTGCATGATTCGAAGTTTTGATTGAGAAAGAGATTGCTCAAAATAGTGATTGAAATAAGGTATTTTCGTACCTAATACCAATTTTTGCTATGAATTTGGGTATGGTGGATATGTTTGTTGTTTGTTTCCATATCAATGCAATGAAACTTTTTGAAATTAACTACGTATTTTTGGATTTTTAGTTAATTTAATTGGTGGTTGTTGAAATTGAATTTTG